>JABSSZ010000891.1:0-20551 GCA_013755755.1 Fusarium sp. NRRL 25184
AAGTGCAAGAAGGATTCTAGCTTCATTTGATGGCTGAGGCATGTTTAGTGGTTGAGAATTAATTGATCAAATGGTTAAGATGTAGGATGAGGGATTTTTGATCAGCATACTTGGATGATCAGCATGCTTATCAACCACGTTATTTTATTTTATTTATTATATTTATATACATTTAATTATAATAACGTACAGGATAAGCGAGCGGCACAACATACTGTGCAGCTAAAAGTAGCTTACCCTATAGCATTTTAATACTTGAATAAAATTGCTAAAAATCTAAAAGAAATGTTATGTAAGATAGTATAGTTAGTTCTATTTAATATTATTTTTTAAAATTTTTTAACTATTTTATTTTATATATAAAACCTTAAAGTACAGTATATTATACAGTGTAAATAGACTTTAAGGTTTATAGATATATAGGATTGCCTAAAAGATCTAAAAAAAATTAATATAGATTATTCTAGTACCTATATATAAGTTATTAAGATCTTAGCTATTTTAGGCCAAAGTTAAGCTTTTTATAAGCTTTTAAAAATTGGTTTTTAAAGTCAAAAGTGGGATGTGCCACTCGCTTATCCTGTACATTAACTAGCTCTTTTATTTATTAGTAATAAAATTACCTTATTTTACCTCTAGTAAAGTTATAAAAGCTTAAAATACTTAGCCTTTCTTATAATTTGCTAAAAGTAGTTATTATATATATTAAATATAATTTTATTTTAAGCCTTAAATATATATTAAAGTATCCTAGTAAAAAGTATAGTATTACTAGATCTGCTTGGTATAGCCTTAAGCCCCTCCTATCCTTATTAAACCTCCCAGGTCCAGATACCTTAGTCCCTAGGCCAAATGGATCAAGATGCTATTGTTGAACAAATGCTGGAGTATCACGTGCAAGCAGGGATGCTTAAGATTACGCGCCAAAATGGCGAACCCTTCAAGTGGCAGATTTTTGACAGAACACAAGATCAATACACGAATTCATATCAATGAACCGAATACACGTAATGTCTGACACCAACTAAGCTTGCTTAGTTGGCCACAAAAAGGCGGGACAGTCACAAAACGGTGGGACACCCGTTGGGCCCGATTTTTGGTGTGTTTTGCGGTATTTCCAATGTATCTTCATTCTGAAGGCGTCAAAAGAGGTGAAATTGCTGAATCAATTGAAATGAAGCTTCCTGTGATAATATATCTGCTATTGACTGTAACTGTAAGAGGGAAATAGCTGCAGCGGCGGCAAGCTTGCCTGCCGATTGATGACGCCTTCTCTAGTAAATTGGGTGCTTTCCTGTCCTTCCTGAGGCCTGTGACTGGCTCCTATAGCAGATCTTTCTTCTTCAATGAGGAAAATGAGGGCATCGCGAAATTGGGCTTGATGTTGAGCCGGGCATGGTGTTGAGGGCACCGTTGGAAGGGGGGACTCGTAGTCAGGCAGGCAAGGCGGCGATGAGGGCATCGCGACTTCCTCTTCTTCCGATAAATCGATGAGGCTATCTCCTTCGTTAAAATCGGCATCAGCCGGCGGTTGCGTAAGTTGAAAATCAACAGAGTCATCGCTGTTGAGAAGGCCGGATAAATCTGCTGCTGAGAGAGGTTTTGCTGCGAAGCCGGCGTTGCGAATAGCTTGGCGAGACTGCCGCGACTCCACTTTCAGCGATGGCAGGGGTGCTTAATCATCTCATTGGTGCTCTGGTCCTAACCCTGGACGGTTCTTATAGTGTTTGAGGCGGTAGCTCAAAGCTTCGCAACGTATGTAATATATGTAATATAATTAAAGTTTGATTACGGAATTCAACGCGAATAGCGCGTCTTTGACGCGCGCTTTTAGGACAGGTCCAAACTTTGTCAGGTGAAAGTGGAATGCGGGGTTATCACAGGGATTACCAGCCAATAGTATTGCAAAACGTCCACTTTCAGTGAAAGTGGGAGGATCGATAATGATGTAGACCTCGATCCGGGAGGCTCGGATCGTCCGCGCGCCACGCTGTGGATGGCAGCGGTACCACGGCTCCCAGACGTGACAAGGGTTCGCCAGTGTCCTCGGACACGAGCTTATTCGTTGCCGATGTCCCTGACGCGTCAGGGGCTAGGTCAAGTCAGCCTCTGTCGAGGAAGACACTTAGCTCTGGGCAGGATCCTGACGCCGACGCGCACAGCAGTCTGCCGTCCAGCTTCCTTTCGGATTCCACCTCTCGCGCCATATCAAGTGCAGTCACTGCTGGCTTGTTAACGCAACATACATTGCCGTCGTCCGAGGCGCCGGATGATCAGGATCTCGTTGATCTGCCTAAGACCCTCTCCAGATACGAGAAGAAGCTTAAGAAGTTTGTCGGCCAGTGGCACGCGTCCCTCGTCAAGAAGGGTATACCAGAGCATCTAGTTTACCAGCTTGCCAAGCACTGTGTCCAGGCCAGTGGCGAGGAAGGCGATTCGGGGACGGAAAGCCATCATGTGAGTCGTGTGAAGAAGCCACTCTTTCCTCCCGTACCAGGCGCGCAGGCATCCACCCAAGTTTTGCCAGATGTGCTGAACAATTATCGAGACAACGAAGACGGCGACATCCCTTCACGGCCATCTGCCAGTCTAATTCTCACACAGGTCCCTCAGACCGATGATGAACCCATTGTGGTACGGCTGGGCGCCGGTGCGCGAGCACCGAAGCAGGCACTCGGCGGGGATGATAAGCCAGCCACTCTGGTGGAGGCCCTGCGAGCCAAAAGCAGACTCAAGAACCACCCCGAGGAGGGAGATGAGGCTTTCGATACCCTAGCCGTTGCCCGAAGGCTGCAAGAAAGGGACTTTGGCGGCAGACTGTCCTCGCAAGAGATCTGCGTCATAGGTACCGCCGTCCTACATGAGGTATTCGGCGGCCGAGGTCAGAAACGGCTCGCTGATGCACTGACACACCTTTATGGCCGCCACCCGCGACGCTATCTCGCCGAACTCGACCGGAACGCGGGCAGGGTGGCAGACGAGATCCGCAAGGGTGGCCCGGCGACACTATCCAGCTTCACCCTACGTTGGGCTCAGGCCGTTCAGCACGACAGCCCCGACATGGTGACGATCGACGACATTCGACTGATCGATATGAAAGTGTCGCTCGTTTGTGAATGGGATCGTTGGTCGAGCCCAGCTGCGACAGGGTCAAATAGAGACATCGAAGACTTTCTCGCCAACAACGGAATAGACGCTAACGCGGGGTTGGCACTTTCAACGAGGATAGCCAAGTATCTCAGCAGGAAGCTCGGTCTTCCTGAAGGCACCTTGGCCAAGAAGATCTATGCCTGGCGACCACTAACAGTGATGGCAGATGTCTTTGGCGCTGGTATTTATGTCTTTGTCTCCAGGAGCCTCTTTACGTGCTATAACAAGATTCATCCAACCGATCGCATTAAAAAAGAGGATAAGTTCCGTGCCATGGCGCTTGCTGTTGCAGACGAGCTCCCCAACCTCTTGGAGATTTGTGAGGCATCGTACAAGCATGTCGTCCAGCCCGTCCTGAAGCCCCTTCTTCCTGGCAATAATATGCAAGATCTTTCCAGGGACTTAAGAGTCCCTGGGGTTCAGATGGCTACAGACGGTGATCTACATAGCTTGCGAAAAACATCCATTCCAGAACTGCTCGGTGTTTGTATACCTCCGCGAGGTTTTATAGAGGAATTGGGCAGTGTTACAGGAGGAGATGCTAATGCTGGGACGACATTGGTTCGCCGACAGTCTACTCTCCACGGACATCATCATGATGAAGACGGCAAAGATAGTAACGTTGACGATGATGATGATGATGGAAATGGGGAAGAAGAGGGTGAGAATTCTGATTGACAGGAACCAAGAAGTCAAGAGGGGATTCTGATATTTGACTGGAGTGGGACTCGATCACATATGTGATAGGGACTGGGGTCTGTATCACCTGTGAGTTTAGATGAATCACATAATATGTAAAAGTGGGGCTTGGATCACATATGCGATAGTGGGGACTCAATCTCACCTGTAGTAATAGACAAACCCAACCCTAACGCCTCAGTATAATTGACCGCCTAATATGAGTACTTGACGCGCAGGGCCCTATGAGGCGTATCCTCCCAAGCGGAATAAATTCATTCATTCACTTGACGTGCACGGGCCATGATTTCATGTATCAGGACCCAATACCAAAGGGCACGGACCATCAAATCGTGTATCAGGACCTGATACGCGGGGTAATTGGTACAGTAGGTCGCAAGTCTTTGCGACGTATTCATACGAAGACTGCACGTTCTCATCGTAGGCTCCAGTGTAGGCATCAGCTTGCATCATTCCGTACTGCTCAACGTTGCAGTAAGAGCACAAGTCTGACTTTGGGACCTTAGAGAGATCGTCGACTTCGGGAAAAGAGGCAATGACATCTGACAGAATTAATACAAACGGATGAAAATTATATCTAGAAGGCTGGCTTACCGTTACAATATTTTCCAGTTTTCGGGTCGCTGAAGCAAGACTGGTTCCAGCTGCTCCAGAACTTGTCAACGAGGTTGACATACGACATGCCCGGGATCATTTCTTCAGAGCCGCAGGCTGAAGCAACCTTTGTGCGCATATGCCCAATGGAACTTCCGCAAGCTTTGCTGCAAACCATCTTTGTCACAGCCGGGTCATCGCTGTCGATATGGCCTTCTGTCATCAGATCTGAAGCCTCATCAGGACAGCTGACCGTCTGGTACAGAGTGGCCCCGTTTCGCGTTTGCTGTTGAGAGTCGAAAACCAGAACGGGCCCCGTTCTGACACAGCGTGATCCCTGTCCATTTTAGTATATGTGATTGGTCTAAAACTCGGAACGGGCCCCGTTTCCGCCGTTAATACCTGAGTAGCCCGCCAAGCTTCAATAGCGCGGTTTTCATTTATATGGTGTTTTCTACGACCTAGCCGGGCTGGGTCATTGCTGACTTGTAGTGAGAGTTATGCGCCGGATTGAAGGCGAGAGTGCGTCGTTGTATACCCATGACAGCAGTGTGGCGAATGGTGGCCGAAGATGACATATTTCCAGCAGGATCTTGATGCATTCCAGAGTAGCGACGCGATCTCTTCATGGCCTCTAGCTGAGGCTGCTTGGAGAGCGGTGCCATAGGACCCGCCCCGCGCGCTGACGTCTGCTCCCTCGTCTAACAGCAGTCGCACAACCTCTTTGTGGCCTCTAGATGAAGCAGTTTGGAGAGCGGTGCCAAATTGGCCGCCTTGCGCTTTGACGTCTGCTCCCTCATCTAACAGCAGTTGTACAACATCTTTGTGGCCTTCATATGAGGCTGCTCCGAGAGCGGAGTCATATTTGCCGCCTTGCGCGTGGACGTTTGCTCCCTCGTCTAACAGCAGTCGTACAACCTCTTTGTGGCCTTTAACCGAGGCTGCTTGGAGAGCGGTGCCGTAGAGGCCGCCTTGTATGTTGATGTTCCGGTTAGTAGACAATAGGACCCTGACGGTTTCTGTGAGTCCGGCGAGGCACGCAAAATATAGGCAAGATGCATCTGTCGTGACTGGCTCTTTCACCCATGGCCTATCGGGTTGATGCAATCGAGTCCATAGCCAAAATAATACATCGTTCTTTAAGAAGCTCACAGCTGATGCAACAACATCCTTCAAAACTTCAGCAGGGCCAGTGTGGTCCATCCAAATTTCTGCCGCATATTCTGCTAAGGGAAATTGCGACTTGATAATGGCGATATCACCTTCTTCCAAGCTACTAAGGTAGGCCAAGCAGGTCTGTGTGATGACAATGCTGGCCTCTGCATGCAAAAAGCCTTGAACCTGATAGTTCAGAAGATACTCTTTAACTGAAAAATGAGCCAATTGGAGTTCCTCTACCACGTCCTGGCCGCCATGTGAACCGTGTACGACCGACACCAAACTGGGACAGAATCTTGTAATCTCACTTGGACAAGGCAGTCTATCCTCCGGATCGAAGCATCCTGGTCGGCTGTCGATCCGCACAGCTATCACATCTACCGCCTCTTTCAGTGTCAATGGCCGCTCGGAACATACGAGAAACTGAAGCAGGCGGATGGCTTTGTGCTTGCGCTCAGGCGGGATTCTTTGCAGTATACGATTATATGTCTCGTTGAGATCTTGCGGTAAAGTTTTAAGGGCTGTTTCGATACCTTCACGGTCAAGACATGTCTCGAGGCTATCGAGCTGGCATGCTGCCCACCTGAACCTGGGTCCAATATTAGATGATTCTTTCCTTAAAAGGAGCCAGTATAGAACTTACATCCCATCTGGTTTACCTCCAATTTCGTTGCGAATCTGGTTGAGTACGGATGGAAACGAAGCCCATTTAGCAAATTCCGGGCTCTGTTCAAGCCTTGTCATGACATAGGAGCGTATATCGGCGTTGATGGCGGCTTTGTCAAGTAACAGGCAGTTGCTCTTGCCAATCAAGTGAGGAATCTCACGTTGAAACTCTGCTTCTGGACGCCCAGTGGCAATCAGCCGGACGTGATCAAGTTCGGGGGTAGATATAACATCCTTCATCCATTTAAGAAGTTCGACTCTTGTAGTAGACTCGTCTAGTCCATCTAGTACCAGAAAAATCTTTCTCGGGACTCTCATCATCGTATGGAGACAGCCTAAAAAAGTCTTGGTCGCCGGCTGGTCCCTACCATCACGATGGGATTGGAATAGACCATCAAGTTCTCTCAAGGAATCGATTCCGAGCTTGTAAAGTTGGAAGACAAGCGAGCGCAACATGCCGTCTACGGTCTGCTTCATTGTGTCGCTAAAGTCGAAGAAGAAATCAAGGGTTATATGGTCATCTATATGAATAAGATAGTCGAGAATCGTCGTACTTAGAACTGTCTTGCCACATCCTGGCAGTCCGTAGAGCCACAGATGCCGACGTGATCCAGTTTCCCACTCTCTGAAGGCAGCGCTATTGAGGAACCACTCTCCAGTTCCTTCGTGTCTAAGTTTTCTTGCATGATTGACATTGGTCGAGGAGTCAGGAGGAGAGAGCCAGTCTTTGATCGCGGCCACATGCTGGTTCGATCTGACAGCCTCGACTATGGCCTTGGTTACATTCGATGTTTTCTGCACGCCGTTCAATGTCGTCTCAACTACCCGCAGTTAGAAGGGGGTCCATGACAACGAATGGCGACACTAACTGGAATTCAGAACCTCGCTAATCCTCCTCTCGGCCTCGACCTTGGTAGGGGGGATCTGACGAAGAAGATCTTTCGCATACGCCGCTGCCACCATGGCCGCGAAGCCCTGCCACTTCTTGTTCTTATGAGAATCAGAATAGTCGCATATACCGCGTATAACCAGACATGGGAAGTGGTTCATCAGGCCTGCTGCCTCCATCTCGAAGCAGAGGACGTCCTTTTCCGCCGCCAACTTATCCCGCACAAGTGCATCCTTCATTAGTTGATTGGCACTAGCGATTAATCCGTAGTGGATGGCTGGGTTGTCGTCTTCTTCGTCCCGTTCGGCCCGGGCCAGTATATGGAATGGGTCGTCACCGCACACCACACTACAGCCTTCGGTCGAGTGTGGAGGATGTGTGATGTCAGGTCGGTACAGTCTGTCGCTACTCGCAGGTGGGCGGGAGTACTTCTTTCGCTTTTTGATCTTCTTCAATGCCATGTCCACGTCGTCATTAAGCCTGTGGCCCTTCAAGTCGTACCTACCCTTGAGGGTACTAACTGCCGTCCGCAGCACCATCGGCGGTTGGTCTAAGAACCCTGTTTCTTGGAAAGACTGATTCTAGATTGTCTTGCCGAAATCATATTAGAAGACTCCGCCTCTTTCGCCGTCACGGCTGCTGATCACGATGTCGCCAAGACGTATATCATGATTTGGACCTAGCGCACCACCGCCGATACCGACTAGGAGTCCGATGCGGATATTCGGGAAGCTGCCAAGCATGTCTCTTGCTACGGCCGCGGCAACGGCCGTACCGTACTCCCCATCGGGCAAGACGGCAATCACAATATTATGATTCCCGATCCTGCCCAAGGCATAATTGTTGTTATCGTTCTGGGCCACTGCTCGAGGGCCCTCGTGTTCTTCGTCGAGGAAAGCCTGGGCAGCGACAGATTCGCTGTTAAGGGCGCAGATCCAGCCAACTGTGTAGTCCTGGGGGTTCGCCATGGTTTGCGATATGATGCGGGGGAAAGCAAATTACTGATTAAGATAAATTGATCGACCATACGATAAGCAATAGTTCTGAAGCCGGAGACAGAGGATGCAAAAATGCCAAAAAATGAAGCGGAGACAAAGTAACAGAAATTCTCAATAGGCAGAAGAGAAGGCTCTCACCAAGCGCGTAAATTAGACGCCACTTCTCTTAGTGCTGCCGCAAGCTGAGCATCTTCCACTCGTGATTGGCGATAGGCATTTATGCCAACACCATAGCCTCTTTATTTAACGGCCGAATACGAGGGCTGAAGCCCAGCCTGCCGGGGCTCCAGCACAAAAGTGGTGCACTCAATGTTACTTGTTGCAATCAGGTTGACCAACTAGCATGCCCTGATCGTTGGTTCTGAGCAGCGTGAGAGCCTTTATCTGGCATGCATTCAGACGAGTCGGTAACACGTAGAGTAACGATTGTACGTAGTCGCTATGGAAATCGATGCATGGAAATAGGTGGGAGATGGACGCATACGTGAGAATGGACAGGGGCAGGCGACAATTTGGGGTACACGATAATTAAGAACATAAGAGTAGGGTATCCAAAAAAGATCAACAAATAACATAATCCGCCTCTTTAAGACTTTTCCTGGCTAACTTGTGGCTGAGCCAATGCCCTCGAAACAACTCGAGTGATCCATGTCTTATACGCCCCCTCCATCCATTTGGTGATCGCCAAAAGGGCAGCCTGAAGTTGATACATCCCTATAGGTCCATCGCTACTCCCAATCTTAAAGTCCCGATAAGCGATTTGCTACTAACAGTTAGCCAAGGCAAAGAAAATGAAGACGGTGAGAAAACTTACAATTTCACTCCCCGCATCCACAGCAAACATGACGGTCCATCTCCCTTCAGTCACTTGGATCAGAGGAACTGTGATGATTCGCTCAACCATGCCACCGCGCTTCATCAGGCTACGCATGCTTCCATGCCATGCTGCTATCCAAATTCCAAGCTGGACATCTGCTGTTTCGCCATTTCCGGCTGCTGTTTTTGTTTCAATAAACACTGGCGCGGGACGATTTTTCAACGGAAAATACGCTGTCTGATTGACTGTCGCATCATGTGGAAATTTTGTAAGACGTTCGATAATAGCAGCGAGGTCTTGATCGGGCTCGAGAACGAGTGCAAAGTCAACCATCTTATGCACCGATTTTGCCGTGTTGACCCGCGATGCCGATGTGTTGCTGTTAGTGCTGTAACTACCTGTCGAAGATGAACAGGTCTCGTCAGGAAAATCGTCGGATGCAGTGAAGCAAGGACGAAATCTCGGGACGATGCGCGCTGATGTTATGTCCTCGACGCGAACGGACGAGGTTTCGGCGAGTTGAGAGAGGATATGCCAGTGGACGTGGGAGTTCCATGCTGCCTCGGAGCGACGCAGCTTAGACGACTCATTAGAGCGCTCAATGATTTCCTGAAAACGAGAGTTTTTGTTGACAATAGAGATATTCGTTCGATTGTCCGTAGTCTTGTCTGCTTGTTGCCACATATAAGGGCGAGTATCGGGAAGTTCTAAACCTGGGACGTCCTTCAGTGCGGCCGGCAGTATGGCTTCGCAGTATTCTGCCGTAACCAACGCATCATAAAGATCATGCGCATCAGAGGGAAGCGCAGCCCTCAGATTTTTCTCTGGTGTGAATCTTACTGGATAGTCAAGTCTCAGTAAGTCGTTCCTTTTTTTGTATTGCTTTGAAGGCGATGGACTTCGTGGCTGTCGGGATTGTTGATTGGCAAAATGCGGTCGGGAGGCGAGGATCTCAGTGAAAACAGACGTAGGCGCTGTCGAGTGGGCGGTAGAACCTGGGATGTCAAATGAGGGTGCTGAATTATAGAGGATACTGTCGGGTGCACTGGTAACTGGTCGTCGTGGTGTTGCATCGCAGTCAACAAAAGGATCAGAGTCTTCCAGTCGCTGGCGTTTCGATGGGCTCGACATGGAAGGGCTGGGTAGCTTCCGCTTAGCCTTATTCAACAACGCGTCGTGAAAGTCTATGTCAGCCGAATTTTGCTCACTTTGGCCAGTGAAATCGGTAGAAGGGGTGGTAGGATCAATGGTTACGATCCAGGCGTAGATGGCATCAATATGCATGCCGAATAGACAAGCGGTGCTTGTGTTGTGTTGAAGGGAGTGATGTAATGGTAGGTTTATTGACGATGATTTTAGTGGAGGGTTAAATGGCGGCTGAGAATTCATCTGGCCATTGGATTGGTTGACCCGGTGATGTTTGCGGGGAAATTGTTAGTGCACCGAGCTCTAGATTCGCTTACAGTGGGGCCGCAAAAGTTACGACACATCGCCGGTTTTCCCCGGGTACATCTACCCTAATCAAGCATGTAGAGCAGAAATGCGCCGCATTTCCACTTCTGCACCAATCAGAATCTCCATTTTCTTACCCCGAATTTCCCCTCTGGAAATGCGCCGCATTTCCATCTGGGCCTGTAAACCGAGAACGCGAAATGCGCTGCGTTTCTTCCACGAAGGCCCGTGCCAACCATGTAGACGACGGCGCTCTTAAACTTTACAGCATGTAGTAATTTCGGTTGCGTCGATTAGGAGGAAGGAAGCAGCAATCAAGCTCTCTCTTTATTCTTGGCTAAATGTGGCTTCATAGAGGGTATCTGATCCTCTTGCTGCCTTCTCAACTTTAACAATATGACAGGCCTCGCGACGTCCACTGATTCTATTGTCACATTGCGGCCGAGTCAGCTCCAAAAGCTCGAGAGTCTCGGTTTGTACTACAATTCGCCAGAGCCAGCAATCATTTGTATCGAATGCGGCTTCGCCATTAACCCTACGCGCGCGGCGCGTCACCCAGGCGACAAGCATCATATACCTAAGTCTGCCCGCCGTGGTTTGAGGCCACTAATCTATTCTCTCAATCTTCCAAACCCAGAGATACTTCTACTGCGACCAAACGGCTCGCCGCCACACCCAAACCTTATGGTATATAAGGGTTCGGCCTGTAAACATTGTGGTCTTCGCTCTATCAGCGAAAAGGTCTTACTAGCCTATGTGAAGTCAAAGCACAGCAAAGGCATCAAGCTCGCAGCTCGGCAGCAGACGCGATACTGGCTATGTGATCACATCCAGCAAGGTTTGTTATTTCAGAGCTGGCCAGCGAACGATATCCGAACCTACTGTACCAAGGACTGCTTGTAATTTACTAAATTACACACTTTTCGTCCGTGCGCTAGTCCCCTGCCTCCATTATCTTCATGAAACTACATCCCTTTTTATCAGTGCACATTGGTTGGAATTTGGTACTGTACCAATTACCGCTCACATTCGTAGCATTGCTCCAGTGCCATTTAGCCCGTTCCGAAAGCATGGCTCTGCTGTGTAGTGGACGTTAGGGCCGCTGAAGGGATGGATTACAAAATTTATTCTATATCCCGTGTTGGAGGCGCTAGTCAAAGCCGTCGGGTTAGCTAAAATTGACATTTCGAATTGCGCGGTCAGTAAGCTAGCCAATTTGGCTCTTAGTGCATTTTTCTCTGTCCAACCAGAATTTAGCGGTCACACGCTAACGCTTTTCGATTTTCGCGGTCACTTTACTAACCTAACCAGGATTTAACGGTCAGTTCAGGGGAATCTCATTTCCTGATACCATCCTACAAAAACATACCGTACCCACCACGACCCATCATACCCACAATGCCGGGAACACCCAAGAAACGCGGGCGGCCCCGAAAATACGGCACGCCGAAGGACAAGGCTAAGCATGATGTTGTGGCCAAGCGCGCTCGAAGACGGCTTCGGAAGCAAACAACGCACGACAGGATCAGATTTCAAATCTACGTTTCTTCACAGACAGAAGCATCGCCGGTCACACCCTCACAGGGCATCGAGTGGTATGAAACAAGTCTTTTGGGTGATCCCCCAGAGGCAGATAGCTCGTTAAATCGCGCCGAGTCACCCACTTTGTCAATTGACGCGGTCGTAGCCAGAGGTGAACAGTCTCCACAATCGATAGAGGGGAACGTCTCGGCGTCACCATGCCTACAGCTTCTTGTGAACATGTCGGGACCGCATGTGGCAAGAGCATCGTTCTCAACTTCACAGGAAGGCCCAGCAGAGAATTCATTGTCCTCAAGCCCTGACGGGATCTCAAGTAATCCCACAAGCTACGCTGCCGGAGACGATGACATATGTATAGAAGCAGACTGCGAGCCATGTCATATCAGTAACGTATCAAGTTCCTGCGAGGATGAATACACAGCAGATTTGTTACATGAGAACGGAGGCGTTATGACAAGTCCATACATAGTATTTGAAGACGACTTAAGCGGGCCACGAAATGATGAGAGCACGGGACAACAGGAAAAAGAAGGCGCGGAAGAAGCAATGTCTGATCTCGAATCTCAGCCTGAAAATGCTTGGGAACCTGATTCCAATTCTCAGTCGGACGTCTCAGATATGCGAAGCGAGGTGGAGATTGACGACGAAGACGAACCCATCAGCGATTCGGCGGAATCAGATGCCCACTCAGCCAAGTGTTTTTTGGAAAGAAATTGGGGATGCACTTGTGGTTGCGAGGGGGAGGTGGAAGAAAACGGAATAGAACGTACCAACAACAACGAGCAGCAGGCATATGGCCTGCTGGATATGGTCGACTACTGGCGCGGACTTGCAGTACCAGACTCAATCGGTCGTGCCTCGCCTCACGCCGAAGTAGGAGAAAGCGATGATGCTCAGCTAGACTGGTTCTCGATCTTGAGCCGTGGAGATAATCGTCCAAAGTTAGATATTCAGATGTCGCAGAGAAGCTCGCCTGACGTCCAGCGCACTTGGGATGTAGACAGTATCGTCTCCTGGGCTACCTGCTTGTCTGTCAATCGCAGGCTATACATATCGTATCATTCGCCGCCTACCAGGAATTTGGCAAGCAATATGCATGTTTTCCATCAGGGAACGCCCTTGCGTATTATCCCCCACCTCCGACTGGGCAGCGGACGGCAGTCGCCTCAGTTCGGAGTTTATGTCTTCTTTCCTGGGATTTCTCACGTCTGTCGAACGACCACGTATTTGACCAAAAATGAAAGACGGATGTGGATCAACGAACTCCTTCTGCCCGCTATCCGCCATTACTGTCCGCCTGATGTAGTTCAACACCATCTTCGTTCTTTTGATGATGTGGAGAGTAAGGCATACAGTCGTCAGAGGGAGGCTTGCAGTGGAATGGTTCATAGTAAGATGGACATGCACCATTATCTTCCGCAAGAGTACTTACAACAAATATGGTATGACATGAGACAACGCTCTGAGCGGTCTGACCTTGCCATGTTCTGCGGCATGTTCATCGTATTGAGTGCGAAAAACATCAAACTGGAGGCAAAATCGCCAACATTACAGCAATGTCGTGCTAAGATCGTTGATCACCTTCACCACGTTCTGGACTGGTCCAAAGCCGATCTATCGAATACATGGATAGATGTTGGCACCGAAGATACTGCAACCTCGGAAAGTGTACATTTTTACATAAAAGTAAGTGCTTGGCGTCATGGATTCGTTCAATGAGGTATAGCGACCATAAACCGTTGGCATCATCAGAACATTTCAACTGGAGTCTGACTAGCCAAGTGGGAAGCGCTCGGGTCGAGACACGTCGCTCACATCCACTGCGCAGTGGGGGCATCGCTTACGCTCAACGGTACAATGTGAACAAGGATCTTTTCTGGACACCGGCGAAGCAGGATAGAGCGCTATTCAGCGAGCCAAATCTAGAGGGGCTAACGTGCCCGCCTTCGCTACTCGATGCTTGGATAGTAGCTGCTCGACAATATCGTAATGCCGGGTTAGCGACATCCGATAAATCTGCACCCAAGCTTAAGCGGCTTCGCAAAGTGTTTCAAGCTATGAAAGCTCGAATAGGGTTTGCACTAGACAGTTCTGCGAACACGAGCTTCGGTGTTCGAGAAGAGTATCGGATTTCTTGGGACTTGTTTACAGTTCTGAATCCTGCCGCTTCGAGTTTACAGGGCCAACATCGTTCGTTCTGGATATTGTCAACTGCCCACGTCAACAGGTTTATGCGTTGGGAGTTCAACCGGTGGCTTTCTGCGATCGAATTTGTTCAATCTCGAGCAAGTCGTCGAGATGCCAATTGGGAAGATCATCAGAGAAACATGATCATGGTCACGATCCTTCTTCGTTCATTGAAGGCCAGTGTCAACTGCCATCACGTGGCCCGGCGCTCGCAAATGTTCAAAGACACGTACAAAAACAGGAAGGGCAAACCTCTTCGTGGTCTAAATTTTGAGAACAGCATGCGCCAAACAGGTTTGGCCTGGTTGCCTCGCGATCTTTTCGATTGGTCCAACTTCCACCTACAAGACGATCTTGTAGCTTCAACTACCTTCACATTTAACGGGCTTCAGGGCGTTTTTCGCAACTGGAAAGAGGTGGAGTCTGCGAGTAAGGAGTACAGTAAAGCCGGAGAGTTGGAGGATCGCCTACGAGCAAGCGAGCCCAATACTCGTCCTGCTACTCTGGATCGGATGCGGAAAATGGTCTACCGGCACTTTGCACTTCAGGTTATCCGATATACCTGTAGCCATGTAATCGTCGATTATGAACTTGAGAATGACGAACTTCGGTTGGCTCGAGAAGGATACAACGGCCTGAGCTTCGACATCATTCACAAGCTGACCGGCGAGCCTCCCTACTCTTCTATTCCTAATTGTCGTGTACCCCTAATTGTCGCCTACCCCTGTCTACTTCTCAAGCACCTGTCTATCTCCGGTTTATTCCCTTTCAATCCATACTATGGCGACTGATTTGTCCCATTTCAATCGACGATCTGCACGCGCGTCACACGCGTGTGAGCGCGTATTCCAGAGCTAGGCAGCAAAAGGAAAGTAACGTGCTATAATGCAGCCATTATTCCCTTCTTCCTTTTTGTTCTCAATTTCTAGTCAAGTGAACTAAAGTATTCAATATTAAACATAACAGCAGAAAAGAAACTCTCCTACAGAGTGTACGCCTGTACCAAGATCCATCTCCTGGTTTTACGTACAACAGCAACTAATTCAATGTATTCGACTCTAGATATATATAAGGGGGGTTGTAATAGGTCTTTTGATAGGAAAGAAGCCTAACTGGCAAATTCCATATATTACCTGCTTTATAAACTACAATCACAGTCCCCGTGGTGCTTTTCATATCATAGACCGTTATACATAATTATCAAATAGGCAGCCAGGATGATTAGGTCGAGGATTAGGTGCGACAATTTGCATCAGTCTTGGTCAACAGGCAAGGCTACAGCGGTAAGTGAAATAGGGCTTATCCCTCAACGCTCTACTACTTTAAAGAGTTGCTTTCCATACCCATGAGAATAGAACGGAATACATAATGAATTCATGTTCTGTATAAGCTACCAAAAGCCTAGTCAAGGATCAATTTCTGAGTTTTACGCAATCGTATTACAGAGGCGCTATTCGATACATGATTATCGTTATTGGTGAAGTTCACCGCAGCAATTCACGGCTTGGTCCGGCTTTCAAGCCCTTTCCCTCCTGCCCTTAACTCATTCTATATTAGTTTGTAACTTAGTTGCCTTCACTATTTATCTTCTACTCTCCCTAAAGACTAAATCTCTGAAGCTATAGGGTATGTAGCTAGTTATACCAGCTTCAATAATAAGGCATCAGTCTGTATAAATGCCTGAATAATCTCTTCTCAGTATTATTTCGTATCGGGAGTTGGAATATCAAAGAATTTATAAATTAGAATTTTTAGGTTAATAGATACAATTTGGGACTATGATGTGTTCTTGAACTCATGTAGTGTACAATGACAAGCAGATTCTCATTCTGACATAGCTCGAGATCTATTCGTGCTCCTCTTTAATGATTAAGGCTTCTAATGATTCGCACAAAGACATCTGTCCTCGGAAAACTGCTTGACAGTTATCTGACCTTGTCTCAAAAGTTGGTCCCATACTTTGAATCTTCTGCGATCCGTCCATATAAGTGTTATTCCAATGATCAATAAACTCTTGTGCTTCTTTGTATGTTCTGAACGATTTGTGGCAAGCAAAAGAAACTTGTTCTACGGCCTCTTTGGCTCCTCCGGGTCCACTAATCCTGTTAGCAATTACCGAAGACACACACCTAACGAAGGAAACACCTACTCCCAGAATGGATAAATACCAGGCTTGGGACCATTAGCGACGGCATAATGGTTACATGGGTCAGGCAAAGGTGCCGTCTCGTCTGTTCCATCGTCGATCAATTGTTCGATATAGTCCACTCCCATTAGTTCCATGTATATTCGTGCTTCATGAATTGTGTAGAAGCCCCTATGCTTAGAAGGACAACCAGTCACTCGCGGGTGTGCATCTGCCCTGAGAGCCGTTAATCAACTTGTCTTGGGAGTTATCCTTGAGTAAATGGTACCAAGATGAGAAGATAGTAGGCTTGTCAATATGCCCTTCAATGACTGCATAATACTTTTTACTCTTCTTAGGGTTCCCCATGTTTCCAGATTAAAGTAAAATGGAGACGACAAAATAGAACCGTTAGGTTAGTTGTCGAGAAGACAGCCACAACAAGGTGTGAAGTAATGTTTGCTACAGCTAATAGATACGAAGACAAAATGGAGCATGACGGTGATCACCGGTGGTTTGAGGTAAATCTTATAGCCCGTAAGGCATTACTCCTGGCTTAAAACTGATAACCTTTGATAAGAGGGGAGTTCACACCAGGCTTAGGCATCGAGGCAGATAGGCACAGTGAGCCGACAGCCGTAAATCAGGCTGCTTTGGTGAACAAGGGAAGGAGGGCGAGAGGAAACATGGGAACCAACGGACTACAAGCGAATGGGCTCAAAGCATCGAATCAATTGGAGATTTTGAACCAATCAACAGTTTCTTGAGGATTGGGTGTACTGTACTGTAGTAATGGCGTCGCCAACTCTGTTTGATTCGCCATCTATGTCTGACAATCAATATCACCCCACCTGTGCTTACCACCTCCGAAATGCAGGTGCCTTTGTTGCTTACTAGCTTATAGTTCGCGCACAGATAAATGAGGCTCTGCACTGCAATGGGTTATTGAACGGCTGCCTATGTTTCTTCCACATGATTTGACGAATAATTTGCTCCTTGAATATTGCAAGAACCAGCTCTGTCTATAATGCAGTTTGAGTTACAAATACCTTGTTGCTAAATGTCCAATAAATAGAAAATTCCAAGAACTTTACTATACTCCTACAGCCTCGTCTCGGGAGAGCTGGTCATAAATCGCTCTGGGCTGCGGTTAGTACTGTGTCTGGTCCAGGGCTCCTTTTCTTTCGGCAGAATTCGCCGCGTCGTGTGTCAGATAAATGTGAACTAGAGTCACATGGCTTCTCTTTTTAGACTTGGGCGCAAAAGAATTGTCAGACGGCAGGCACATGAGAAAGTGGCTGGCTTCAAACTGTTGCAGTCTGCCTAGCCTGCATTATGCAGTCAGGGAAAGCATTTCTAGTTGAGTTGCATGCGTAGGCGGGGCAAATCAAGACACCGTGTACTGCTATGCAGGATCTTCGTGATCACGCAGCGATGCACTGGGCCATTGGGCGTTCAGTGGCACTTGTGACGGGCTGACAAGACGAGAAACTCAAAAGCGGCTCAGCGAGTCATTAAGTTGTGCGAGAGGACAATTGCGGCATGGCAGTGAGGGGAACCGAATGGGCAATCATTGGCTGTCGTATGTTTCCTCAATTGCGAGGTGACACGCTTTACCCCGCAAGCCATGTTAGCATCAAGTTGTTGTTAAAATTAGTGTCCAAAAGTCTCTGGACGCTGCCCCGCCAACGTGTAATCCACCAAATAAAATCAGACTGATCTAAATTATAAACTCATCTAAAACTAAGATAAAACATATCTTAAATAAATGGAATTTTATCTACCTTATATATAAAGCGCAAAAGAAACCATGAATTTAATGATATAGTTAAAGCTCTTATTATACAGGCTGTAGAAGGTAGGAAGTCATACCAGGCAGTCATATAAGAGGCGAGATATTCACTACAAACAATCTCAAATATTATTTAACGCTGGAAAACTCTATAAACTCTAGATAATAAACCAAGATCTAGACGTCCCCGAAAACTCACGGTTTAGCAGATTCAGTATATATTAGTTTTATTAAAACGCGACTATCGCATTATATATGAAAAGCTTATTAACTTTTTAAGTGGTCATATCTCATAAATAACACTACGCCAAGTAATACGCTTTTATTACAGTTGTAAATAGAGGGCTATATAAAGAATACCACTATCTAAAGAAACCGCTTGTCAGCGACTTTCTTGGTGTTAAGCTTAGAAAGAAGATATTAAAGAATTGTTAGAGGTTTATTGCTTTGAAGTTTGCAAGTTATTTGCTTTCAGGAATCATCCACTTAACTGACAATGCCTTCAGACTATTTTCAGTAATAAATCATCAGTTCAATTGCAACCTAATTATAAACGAGGTTAGATATTCTGGAAGCCTTATAAGAAGTTCATGAAGGAATTTGTTAATGTAATAGTTTATAGAAAGTCATAATTATCTATCATGGTTTAGGGAGCAATCTGGAGAGAAGGGAAATCTGATATTATTATTATAATCCGCAATTAGACCGCCAGAAGAAGAGGATATACTTCTTTAAGTTATTAACAGGCTTTAACTAAAGGTTTACTGCCTATATATGAGGAATTTTATTAATTTCAGCAAGATAACGCTTATATTCATAACTCAGAGTCTACGACGAACTGGCTGTTAGATCACGGAATATCCTGGATTGATTGGCCTGCTCACAGCCTAGATCTCAACCCAATTAAGCATATTTGGAAGCAATTAAAGTTAAACATTAAAAAGATGTTTCCTCAATTAGATCTTCTTAAAAATAACAAAGTCGATCGAGCAAAGTTGATAAAATGTATTAAGTTGGCGTAGGCAGCAATTACAACTGAGCAGGTAAACCGGCTGATTGAGTCGCTCCCCCGTCGAATTGACGCGTGCATTGGCGCCCGGGGATGGTATATAAAATATTAAAGAGAAAATTCAGGGCTTCAAAATGATATATAATTCATTGTTATTGGATTTAATTTAATTGAAATATCTATAAGTGAAGTTATTCCTGTTGTACGGAACAAGTTGCTACAGGGTGGGGTGTCCAGAGACTTTTGGAGCATAATTTTAGGCAGATCGGCCCGCTCCGCGAAGATAGCTACGACCTGACGAAGGAACCTGTTTATGGGTTCACCCTCCAAAAAACAAAAGCCTCCTGCTGCATTGCAAGTATTGGCTGTAATGGAGTTTCCTGTCTCGCCTCATTATGAATACTGACAAGTTGCTTCGTGTATGGTGGCGGGGGTGCGCCATTTTCTCAACCAATGTATCCGAAGTCTCCTCAGCCCATTGCTGCCTGATGCTTAAACCTGCGGCCGCACTAAAAACACTTTGCCAGCCGTCTAGCTGAGGTGGCTAGCTGTAAGGTTGGAGGACTTGTTCCCGACTGTCGAATGTTCAAAGGAGGCCCGAGCGTTGGTCAGACCAAATGCCCTTTTTCCGCCCTTGCACCGTTATGGATCTTGGCATTGTGGATTACCATGTAGATCATTCTCAGTGGGGCTCTGATCGCAACAACACGTCCGCGATTACTTAATTAACTTAGCGTAATCCACAAGCGAGTCGGACGCACAAGCTGTCAGAAACGCGTGTTCGTATAATGATGGGGACAGATGGTCAGAAGATGGAGAAGTGAGAATGATTGTTGATTGATCATGATGCTGATGTCTGTGACTGATGTTATGTCTTCGAGGGGGGTCCCTTCTCGGCCTTGAGTCCTAGAAAGTCCGACATCAGGTCCTACGATCTGAGTTTGGGATTTCAAACCTTAACTCTGAAGTGGAGGGGGGAACCCTCAGTTCTGCATGCCACTTCAACACCTACGGGCACAGCCCGTTACAGTAAATACCTAGTTGCGTCGCTCGCTTTTTTGCATCGCTCGCTTATCAAGTACGTTAGCTGTTGAGGAGGAGCAATTTTTCAGGTCACCCGACCGGTCTTAACAGGCACACAGAAGACAGGAGAGTTCAGCTTCCTCTGCGAAAGCTGGTTTTGACACTCAGCCGGACCTCGCGACCGCCTTCGGAACCAAGGCAGACCGAGGTATTGGAGGGCTTGCAAGGCTCTCCAAACATCGACACTTGTCGCAGAGGTTTCCCCCCCTAAAGGCAAGCCGCTCGCCGCTAATGCGATATTGGATCCTTGAGGCGATCGGATGCTTTGATATGCCTTCACAGCCACAATGCATGTGCCCGATCAGTAAGCATGAGTTATAGCCTTGATTGGACGTAGGCTGGCCCTTCTCCTGCTGGAGAGGGGTGATGAAACTCATAAATCCGTCGAAA
>JABSSZ010000897.1:0-10603 GCA_013755755.1 Fusarium sp. NRRL 25184
GTAAGATGACAAAGGAAGGTGCAGAAAGGGGCTTGTTTCTGGCTCGATTTTGACCTACCGGGTAGGTTTCCCTGTCCGGGTGACACCATCTTTATGGCTTTAGCGAATGCACGAAGCTTGTACATTGGCATATCCCTGCATAAAGTAGTCTTGAGATAACAGCAAGGTAATTGGCTAGACTCTTGGGCAAGGAATCAGCAAGACGGCGGCACCCCGGGATATGAAGTAGAGGCACGTATATTCAAGCGTGGATACTGAGTCATGGATAATCTCGCCTGACGCCCAATTCTCTTCATTTTCCAAATGCCATGGTAGCTAAACAGTTAGCAGCAACGGTCATCAACAGGGTCCAAACAGCGGCGCCGGATGTTTGCACTGAATGCGGGCCGCCCCCACCTCCCGTGTTCCATATGGAGATCTTCCCCATCATGCCGAATGGGGACTGGCATGCACACCCTCATGTTAGCGCAGTTTTCTCCCCCCTACCTGGTAATGGGGATCAGCTGCTAAACGCGCAGGCGCATCAACTGCAAGTCGAAGTTGACCTGGCTGGTCCGAGATGGCCCCGGGAGAGGTCTCGACTCACAACAGAGCAATTTACGTCACCTCTAAGCCCAGATAACACTATTAGGCGAGAGCTGTTTATAACCCATTCAGACGGTCCGATGCGGGTATGAGTATTAGGTTGCAGCGCTATACGCTAGTCGCACTTTTACAACGTGCTGAAGTTGCAGGAAATACGTCAAGATAAATTTGCCGGGGCTCTCGGGGGCAGCGTACGGCGATCCGGCTTTGTGATTCAGATCAAGTAGAAGCGCGAGATTAGGTATTAAAACAGAATCAAAACCTCTTCGTTAGATCTAGATAATTGCTTGAATATGATTCTCATGTTGACGAGGGTTCGAAAGACTACTAGTCGTAACAATGCTCCTCTGACGTTGGTGAACACCAATTCCCGATGTCTCCGCGTCGCGTACATTTCGCGCCAAAACGACAAATAACCGCGCTGGCGGGGCACGCTTACACTAAAGATCATGAAGTTCCAAACTGTTTTTCTAATGAATGAGTTCTCACATATTGTTTTACCAGAGTGTTGCGCCAAGAAAAAGACAATTTTTTCAGGTAATTCCGAATCGCCTAAGGAACCTGTATGTTGGTTGACTGAAAACTTCGAGGTCTCGCTCTTTAGCCTACCCTACACATGTCGCCGGAAAATTGTATCACGCTTTTGGAGACCACCAACGAAACATTTTGGCTCCACCCGTTAGCCAAGCTTAGTTGGCTACCCACGGCACGAATGCCATCCATGCCATTCTTCAATTAGCTCTCCGACGCATGACATCTACTCTCTTGAATATTCCCTCCCGAGCGACATCGAAATGCGACGAAGCTTCCTCCCTACCAAGCGACAAGCAACCCCATCGCCCAAGATGCTGTTCACACGCTAGCATCTCGACACAAACAACGAGCCCTGTCGCATCTCCAGCTCGGACCACGCTGGCCTCAACGCGTTCTGCACGCTGTGAAGGCCACGGTTCACTGCTCTGATACATGGCCGATTTTAGCTGGCAGGCCAGTCACATCTCAAGACAACGCATCTTCGTCGCATTCACGTACACGGTCGCACTTTCCTCGTCCCCGACTTCGCAATCGGCGAGCCACTCGATTATAAGCGCTAGAACTATGGGCGCACTCTAATAATGGCGGCTGGTGGTGAAGTTCAAGCATATTTCATGTTATCCATGTCATGAAATGGCCAAGACATCCGAAACAAACGCTGGCCAGTAATCCTCCACAATCCACCGTTTCAACCGTCGCAACCTCAAGATTAATGAGTAGATCTTCAGCTCCGAGTCCGTTCCGCCAAGCTGAACTCCCTTCAAGAGCACTGGCTTGTCGTTCTCGTCCAAGATGCTCGCAACAAACTACCAGTCGCGGCCCTGAGGGAGGAAATCGATTGGTCCAAACGATGCGTAACGTTTGTGTTGAAGGCTGCGCCACTGGGCTGATTGCCAGGTTCCCATCTGTAATGGTTGCATTGTCGCGGTCTATATTGGGACGCTTGGTCTCGATGGAGAGCGCGATGGGTTGTTTACAAAGGTCCATGGGTCGGTGTGATTGATCGATTGAGCCGGTCGTGTTTGGCAGATCTCTTCGATAGCTCGTTCCACAGCGCTTCCTCTTCCAGATTTGTAAATCATACAGAAATCTACCATTTTGGATGGCGCTTCTCGAGGTTTGTAGTCGCGGATGATCTGCGCGGCTTGAGAATACCGAAAGTCAACTGGCCCATGGCCCACGAATCCAGTACTTTTTCGGAAAGCTTGCTCAAGGATCTTAGCGTGGAGTTCTCCGTTCCACGCAGCCTCACATTCCCGGTTAATCTCGCATTCAGCAGCGCGCGTCATCAATGATTGTACCCAGCCGATTAGCGGCAGGTCGGTCGCGATGGATTCTGTCTGCGCTCGGGTGGCTTCCGTTTCGTCGAATGCGGATAGTGGTATTCTGGAACTTGCGTTTTGAAGCTGTGTCATCACATTAGAGAAGGCAAGACCACAGACTAGAGTGAGGATTGGTAATGTTCCAGTGAACGTGCCTTATTCTTCAGCGAAGCTGGCAGAATACCATGACCCACTCCGATATCGTAGAGATCGTCTCGTAAAGTACGGAGGGACGGAGGGTAGGTATCTAGTATGAAGCTGCCCATTCTGAATCCTGTCTGATTGATTTCAGCGTTGCGGATTTGTCGCGATGAAGATCGGCTTCACATGGAGTTTCGATACTTGAAGCTAGATGTGGAATGGCCAGAAGCACTCGATGCCGAAGATGTCTGTTCACTGGCTTGGTGGGTTTGGAAGCGGCCAGGGCGTGGAGTGGTTTCATCGTGTGCTCCGCCTGATTGTGCACGCTCATCGGTATCTCGTCGTCGCTTCAATGACGATGGATCCATGCTAGCCACAGTTCTTGGGAGATCTGAAGGCGGTGGTGATGGGAGCCCTTCTCGATCGACGCCGTGCTTCTGTCGCTTGTGCTGCCGACTGTTGTCATCGACTTGATAGGACTCGGTTGAGGAGGTAAGAGGATCGTCCTCGAAGCGGTTGGGTATGGATAAAAGCCACTGTTTGATGTCCTGTTTTTCCGCATCCATTCTGTGCGCTCAACACAACAGAGCCATCAGGCGTTGTTGGTGAGAAGATTGCCAATTTCTTCGTGTCAGTGCCGCAAGATGAGGATGAACCAGCTTGGGACGAAAAGGCGGACCAGATTGTTGGAGGTCACCCTGCCAACAAACTGGCCTCCACATTGCGCTATGCTTATTGGTTCTTACACGATGCTGCGCGCCCTCTTAGTGACTTGACACTCGGCAATAATAGCATCTGCATTTTTGAGGATGCGATGACCCTGAATACCAGCAGGATCGAGTGTCATGTGGACAGCTGAGGCTACAGAGGTCGGTGTACGGGACGACGATAGTGAGGAGCCCAGAGTGTAGCCGTGAATGATTATTAATGTGACGGCAAAAGTTCTCGGCAATGAAAACGTACCGGAAGAGGAGGCGTAGCGTAGGGTAATCTTGGTCTTTCCACCCATTACCTTCGAGGTTATGGCCTATCGTGACGTCACAATCGATTAGCCGGAACTACAGGGTATGAGGGAATTTGCCGCCGTCCATTTATCAATCGAGACAATTTGCTCTCCGCATGCAAGCTAGGGTCATAGAATATGGGACCAAGTACTCGGATGCATGGTACTCAAAGGGTCACTTTTTAACGCCCGAAGGCTCGTGCCGACCCGCATACGCATCCAAATGCCAAAAGTACTTTAAAGTCACGCCACGGTCTACCATCGCTGTTCTGCTTCCTAACTGGTCAGCGGGAGCGGGGTATGAGGGAATTACAGTATGGCCACATACTAAGACGCTCAACCTGTTTCTGCAAGCAATTGGGTTCGGACCCCGATATGCAGGGTCTCGATATGCAAGAAATCCGTGCTGTTAAGCGATATATATCGCTGGAGATGTTCCAACAAGCTTATTTGCTTGTTATGTTTTGATCATTCCAGAAGCCGATAGTATGGCCGATTGTATAACAAGTACTAGTTTTTAACATGGATTTCGATCTCCTTTTCAATGGGTCTCGTGCAGGCCTCGCATTCGGCACATGCAAGAGAGGGCTATTTTTACTCCCAGAAGTTCCGGCTAACCGCGGATCTAGTATTGCATGAGGTATTTATCAAACAGTCGCCTGATGGAAAATCTGCAAAAGTAGTCTCAGTGCTTCGTTATATGCAATATGAAAAATGGCTAAGTAGATGCCCCGCCATTATCGCAATGGTCATCTATCCGGTAGATGACGTCCTCGGATCGTAGCCCCCCATTTCATGTTTCTTTACCCCACCAGATGAAATTTCTTCCTACATCCTGCCATGCTCTCCATATTTGAGAGCTGCATCACGCCCTTCTATCACATCGCCTGACTCTCGCTCCAATATTCATCCTGTGAAAAGTTTCGAGCACCTCGAAGTCTCAATGCGAGGTTTTTTCAACACCCCACCACTAATGTCAGAGAAATAGCAAAGGACATGGATTCCACTGGTTTACAGATCGGCCTTGTGCCAGGCCTCGAGCGGGGGGTTGTGGATGATGACCTATGGCACAGCCGCATTAAGTATGTTGCTTGATGCTCTGCCTGTAACATGATTTCTGACTTCTACAGGCAGAACAAGCTTCTGAAAGACTCCGACATACAACCAGTCAATGAAGAGCACAGAGCCGCCCTCAGCAGGCTGATCGAGGAATGCAATGCCAAGGAAATTTTCGGAATACATCTCGGACACAAACATTTCGATTTACGGAAAGGGACACATCTGGCCGGCCGGCTTGATACTGAGGATGATACTGATGATAAACGGAAATATTATTTTATCAGAGCCGTTGAAAATGACGACTCTGATCCTGGCGAACTATGTGGTCATATATTTATATATGATCAAGATGAAGGATTTCACCCTTATGAATTTCATGAAGGGTCGCTGCCTGACTTGTCTACCGTGGATCGGAAATTATTCCCAAAATTTGGCAGCTACCTTGCCGAGCATAAGCTTGAGCACAGCATAGCGCTCGAGTATCTCATTCCCGAACTCCGTGGAAGAGCGATGTTCGAGTTGGTATTGCACGAGGAGCAGCGCATACTACTATTCGAATCGGAAAATGTGTCACCGAGTTTAGGGGAGCCAGTTGTGACGGCATATTCGTACGATCAATCAGGGGTTGCCTTTGGACCAGGTACAAGATATATTACTCCCCCAGGGACTGACGAGCACAAAACATATAATGCAGACGAGTTAATAGGGCTTAAGGAGGTGATGAATGCATTCAGAAAGCTTAATTTCTTCTGCATCTGAATGTGATTTGGCTTCCATGTTGTCGCATCAAGTAGTCCGCCGCTTCTCCTTTCACGCACAACATGACATAGCAATCCCCTCCATGTATAGGTACTGTCAAGTCTATAGAAGGGTTAATTAGAGGTTGCTGAGTGTTAACCAGGTCTATAATGGAGCTAATGTGACCGGTATAGATGTCTGCTTTGAGCGGACATTGAACCCAGGACGATCCTTGAAATCTGTTAGCACGCGAAGTTTAAGACGGGGCTCATACGACCTGCGACCACGGAAACCTCAGCCGTCTGAGGCTCAGTAGTGGTATCATTGGATTCGCGTTTCCGCTTTTTTCTTTGGCTCATGACCGTGGCTGTCTTGGCGCACGCAGTCTCGAACTCAGACATTTTTTCTGATAATTGTTGGTAAGTGTGCCCACATGTGATAGTGACGATGATAGCCTACCTTTTCCCCCGATTGTGTACTCTTCGTGATCCATATACGAACACAAAACCTGGCAATATGGTAGGTAAATGAAGTAAGGACCGAGTTCGCGCCTTTGGATAAACGTGTCGCAGTGATTGATTATGTATTTGACTAAGGTCTTGCTGAACCTTGTGATCTTTTGGGTCTCACTCGCCGTGGCAACGAGGAGGTTCATGAAGATACTGCCTTTTCCAAGCTCGGCGAAAGGCTTTCTCTCCCGTTCAGGACGATTATTCTCTTTAATCATTGCCTTGACATATTCATTGAGCCTCTTTGTTCGATGACTCTTGCGTTCACCTCGTCGAACTTCGTTTGCCAAGCAGGTCCAGTCTCTTATTATCTCAAGTTCGTCTTGTAACTCGGATACTGTTTTAATCAAACCATTGAGCTTCTGCTCATCGCCATCATAGTATTCCAGTCCTAGTCTCAGACGACTCAAAAAGCCGACATAATCATCTAACGAAAGTTCCGTCATGATTATTGGTGATTGGGCTGTCCCCGGATTATTGAGGAAATTCAATAGCCTAGGATGGGAATCCAAAGGCGAGAGAAATCAGGTGGCAAACTAAGGGTCAGCAGCCGAGTCGGAAAAATGACAGTCAGCAGCCGAGTCGGAAAAATAACAGTCAGCAGCCGAGTCGGAAAAATTGAGAGTCAGCAGCCGAGTCGGAAAAATTGAGAGTCAGCAGCCGAGTCGGAAAAATGACAGTCAGGAGCTGAGTTGAAAAATTAAGAGTCAGCAGGGGTGCGAAAAGCCCTTAGCCCCCTGTTGCTGGCTTCCGTAGCCTTGTATCCTCAGCCGCTAATCTTAGAAGCATCTTCGATCAGCCTCCTGCAACCTGGTTCTAGCGCCCCCCACAACAAACTTCAAGAACGCGAAGTTGATGAAGTCGTTGTCTATGAACTGCATATTCTTCTATATGAGGTATACTTGTAGCGACAGCAAGGAGGAATAGGTCCAGAGTGTACTGTAAAAGATCAAGTCTCTTCTGAGGCAAAGGAAGGATGAAGTAGCATGGGCGATCTGTTGGACGTTTTCTCCAGATCTCTGCGAATGCAAGGTACGTAAGTCAGGTTCGACAAAGGGAAGTAGTTGCAGGGTACGAGAGAACGGAATGCAGCCATGGCTGGCTGGGATGGGGACGGTTTGGGATGATCCAACAGCCTCGTCTGAGCAGAGAGCCGGGGCTTCTCGCGGGGATGCGGATAGTATTCCCATGTCTAGGCAATCGCAGCCTCACCGGTCTGCAACTGGCACGACAGGCCGATGGAGCAGGTAGTCAACAATCCAAGGAAGTTGCAAGGGATAAGGGAGATGAAACATTGCTTCTTCTTTGCCAGTCCATTTGCCAGCCCGTTTGCCAGCCCGTTTGCCAGGCCTTTTGCCAGGCCTTTTGCCAGGCCTTTTGCCAGGCATTTTGCCAGGCCTTTTGCCAGCCCGTTTGCCAGTCCATTTGCCAGGCCTTTTGCCAGCCCGTTTGCCAGGCCTTTTGCCAGTCATTCCAAGACCTATTCACCGTCCATAACGGCGATCTACTAGCCATACTCGCTTTCCTGCCCCCAAACCTCAGCATGCCATCCGGATCTGAATGCTTCTTTTGCATGAAGACGGTGAAAGGCCACTTCAAGAGGCATGTCGGGACGCACGACAAAAGCCACAAAGAAGAGGAGGTCTTCGAGATGCACAGATTAGTTGCGAACTTCCTTGCAGACCCTAGTCATCACCAGATGGCAGCTCCATTCAAGCAAGCGATCGTGAAAGCAGGTGGCCTCTCAACCCTGGAGATTAAAGACAGGATACCACATGCCTATAATGGTCCTTATTTGTTCCCCGCAAACCAGTGCCGGAATGCAGCGATTACTGATGAACAAATTTTCAATAACGCTTTGGACGACTTCAAGATAGACAAGACGAAAGTTTACTCTGTCAATAAACCGGAGGCTCCAGAAAATCCTCCTATGTTGGCAGATGTTGTGCACCAGCTTTACAGGCCTGACCCGGCCAATGCGAAGTATGCAATGAATATTGGTTGCGGACGATGGGTAAAGAGGCCTACTTTTCTTGATGATGAGTTAACTAAATCAGGAATGCAAAGTACTTGCAACATAACACCCCCAGGCACTCTGACGGACTTGCATATTGGTGAGTAGGAAAGCTGATCTGAAAAATTGGTTATGACTGAATGGCTGATCTGGTGAGTAGACCAAGGCAATCATGTTGTAACAGCTCTTGGGTTGGGATGCGTCAAAATCTGGGCACTATACCCTCCAACTGAGCACAACCTCGCCGTTTGGAAAAAATATCGAAATTCCCGAAATATCTTCCGGGACTCAGTAGAGGAGCTGGAGGATGGCAAAGTGTGTGTCCAGACTACAGACAGGGCAATCTACCTTGGGCCAGGTTGTCTGCATACTACATACACTTTGAAAGGTGGCATAGTTCCTGGAATAAACTACACCACAGAAAATTGTCTGGATGTCATCCTGGATCTTATACAGACCGAAGTGGATTACTTCCAAAGACTTGCGCCCGCGGACATACAGCCCCTACTGGAGACTCTCATTTTGTGCCTTGCACCAGCCTCTGGGAAACGTGACAAGGCACTGGAAGCTGTCTGCAAAGTTTTAAAAATGGGCCAGTTGAAGAAACAGTTGAAGGATCACACCGAATTGTACAAAGAAATGAAGGCTGAGGTGGAAACCGAGACTGATTGCTCTCATTGCGGCAAGCGGTGGAGGAGCCATTGGAGTTGAACTTCGACGGAGAAGCTTCAGGAATCTGGTGCATGGATCGAGACTTGGAGAATGTTGAGATGAGAAAATACCCGGATGGACCTGGGCAGTTGGTTGTGTAGTTAGCACAGATTACCGCCATAGACGCTGTTCTTATTTTTATGAGTTCATACAGAAGATACTAGTTCCGACTTCCAAGATCTAGCTTCTTTTGATTCTATTAACTTGATGCGGTGGTACTAAGTAATATACCTTTCACTGCAACATGTATCGAAGTACACACATCGCCGAAGATGCTACGTATGTTATTACTCGTGCTGGCTGGATTCATGTCTTGATCCCTCGGAGATAACGTCTACACAAACGTCTGCGATGTTGCTCAATCGAAATCGGCTAGTGCGTTTTGTCTGTACCCCGCCGCCCGCCTACAGGCCCGGCGTCGGTTGTTATCGCGATGAACACGTGCTAATGACAAATGCCCGCTAGCGAAATATGTCAGGGACAAGGGGGGAATGATCGGTCATTACCGTTGATAGATGACACTGTATACATGACGACCTGGAGGCAACACCATGCCGCTAACAGCCCCGTGCGCCAACCTTGTTCAGCATCCTGGTTCCGTATTGTAGAAGACCGTCCGCGCAAACAGGGTGTGGCGAGACACTATCAAAGACCCCTGTCGCATGTGTCCAAGCTTGGAGCTGAAATAGCATTCGAGGCACGAACGGCACATCCCACGCTTTGTGGGTTCCGAGACGTCACCTTGCCTTATGAGGCAGAAGTGCGCGAAGTTGGACTCGGACAAGCAACCAACAGCACGCGGCCATGCTACCCTCCATGGATGCAGAAAGGAAAATCAATATCATCCCTTGGTAGCAGAATGTACGTAACTTCTGCAAACGAGGGGTCAATTCCGTCCCTCCGGTGTTCCGGGTTGGATGCAGAGGAAGGACATTGACTTAAAATGCTGTGCAACCCGACAAGGCAACGGGTGGTTCGCATGACGCAGCGCCTCTCCAAATTCCACAAGTTCTCAGCCTGATTTCGAAATGAGTCCTCTTTCACTTTCAGCCGGTACTGTCCATCATAGTTCTTCCCTTCCTCCTCCAAGCTCTTCTCGGCATTGCCCTCCTTGACCTGTCTAACGTTTGTCATCACGAACTAGAGCCCTGTCCTCCTGTCCAAGACTATCACCAACAGCAACAACAGCCTCAACACCCACCACAGCAGCATCCACCTCCGCCGCCATCGCCGGCGCATCCAACGGATTACCCTTACCCGCTGTACGGCCCAAGAGATCCTCCCGTAAAACGGGGCCGTACTGAGGATGGACACCAACCTAACTCGACGGGCCATGCGTCCGAAGGGATGTTGTCAACACCACATCGCCCGCCGACCTCGCTCCCACCACCACCTCCTCCTGGCGCATGTCCGGATAATCCACCGCGACATATGAATTATGAAGGCGCGCCTTCTATGCCCCCAACACTGGGTGACTATCGTGCGCCCAGCTTCCTACCGCCTACTTCCGTACCCTATCAGACGCCCTATGAGCAACATGGAAGTTATCCTTCAATTTCTCACGAACCCTTCTATAGTGTCTATTCGTCGTCTGGCCCGGCTAAGAAGAAGAACAATCGAGCTTCTCAGGTATAAGCATCTTGAGAATTGGAAGAGCGCAAGTTCTAACTGGAGGCAGGCATGCGACAGCTGTCGGCATCTGAAGGCCAAGTGCGATGAGATGAAACCATGCAGAACTTGCAAAGAAAAGGGTGTTGAATGCAAATACCGCGACCCAGTGCCCAAGGCGTAGGTTTTGTGAAATTTTCATTGCCTTGGAAGCAAAAACTAAGGATGCTTAACAGGACGGATAAGGCTCAAGCCGACATTCTAGAAGGCCTCGGTTCGGTTCAGACTTTGCTTAACTCGATCATGTCGTATCTGGGGCGACTCGACCAGAGATTGACCAATATGGAATCCCTCTTGCACCAGCATATCGCGACATTAA
>JABSSZ010000899.1:0-20507 GCA_013755755.1 Fusarium sp. NRRL 25184
CCTGCCTTTCACCCCACCCCACCCCTCCTTCCTCTGGCTCGCCTTTTAAATCTCCTCCTCCCACCACTTCCCTTGGATTTTTTCTTCTCTTCCCTCCTCGTCTCGCATACCCGGTTCAAGCATCCGATCTGCGATTTTGTATGTGCAGCCCTTCAAGGCCTTGATCAAGAACATCGACAAGATCTTTTGCTTCACTGCAAGTTTCTTTGGCGATCCTCTTGATCATCGCCTGCTTTCCTCACGTTGCCTCTTCGGCCGCTGACCTCTTCACAGCACGTACATCAAAAACCTTATCACAAACCATTCACAACCGTCAAAATGGGTAAGGAGGACAAGACTCACCTTAACGTCGTCGTCATCGGCCACGTCGACTCTGGCAAGTCGACCACTGTGAGTACTCCCTTCGACGATGAGCTGAACTGCCATCGTCAATCCCGACCAAGACCTGGCGGGGAATTTCTCAAAGGCAACACGCTGACATCGTTTCACAGACCGGTCACTTGATCTACCAGTGCGGTGGTATCGACAAGCGAACCATCGAGAAGTTCGAGAAGGTTAGTCACTTTCCCTTCGATCGCGCGTCCTTTGCCCATCGATTTCCCCTACGACTCGAAACGTGCCCGCTACCCCGCTCGAGACCAAAAATTTTGCGTTACCGTAATTTTTTTTGGTGGGGCATCTACCCCGCCACTCGAGTGACGGACGCAATTGCCCTCTTCCCATTCCCACAACCTCAATGAGCGCATCGTCACGTGTCAAGCAGTCCACTAACTATTCAATAATAGGAAGCCGCCGAGCTCGGTAAGGGTTCCTTCAAGTACGCCTGGGTTCTTGACAAGCTCAAGGCCGAGCGTGAGCGTGGTATCACCATCGATATTGCTCTCTGGAAGTTCGAGACTCCTCGCTACTATGTCACCGTCATTGGTATGTTGTCGCTCATACTTCATTCTACTTTTCTTCGTACTAACACATCACTCAGATGCTCCCGGTCACCGTGATTTCATCAAGAACATGATCACTGGTACATCTCAGGCCGATTGCGCCATTCTCATCATTGCCGCCGGTACTGGTGAGTTCGAGGCTGGTATCTCCAAGGATGGCCAGACCCGTGAGCACGCTCTTCTTGCCTACACCCTTGGTGTCAAGAACCTCATCGTCGCCATCAACAAGATGGACACCACCAAGTGGTCTGAGGCCCGTTACCAGGAGATCATCAAGGAGACCTCCTCTTTCATCAAGAAGGTCGGCTACAACCCCAAGGCTGTCGCTTTCGTCCCCATCTCCGGTTTCAACGGTGACAACATGCTTACCCCCTCCACCAACTGCCCCTGGTACAAGGGTTGGGAGCGTGAGATCAAGTCCGGCAAGCTCACTGGCAAGACCCTCCTCGAGGCCATTGACTCCATCGAGCCCCCCAAGCGTCCCGTTGACAAGCCCCTCCGTCTTCCCCTCCAGGATGTCTACAAGATCGGTGGTATTGGAACGGTTCCCGTCGGCCGTATCGAGACTGGTGTCATCAAGCCCGGTATGGTCGTTACCTTCGCTCCTTCCAACGTCACCACTGAAGTCAAGTCCGTCGAGATGCACCACGAGCAGCTCACTGAGGGCCAGCCCGGTGACAACGTTGGTTTCAACGTGAAGAACGTCTCCGTCAAGGACATCCGACGTGGTAACGTCGCTGGTGACTCCAAGAACGATCCTCCTATGGCAGCCGCTTCTTTCACTGCCCAGGTCATCGTCCTCAACCACCCCGGTCAGGTCGGTGCTGGTTACGCTCCCGTCCTCGATTGCCACACTGCCCACATTGCCTGCAAGTTCGCCGAGATTCAGGAGAAGATCGACCGCCGAACCGGTAAGGCTACTGAGACCGCCCCCAAGTTCATCAAGTCTGGTGACTCCGCCATCGTCAAGATGGTTCCCTCCAAGCCCATGTGTGTTGAGGCTTTCACTGACTACCCTCCTCTGGGTCGTTTCGCCGTCCGTGACATGCGACAGACTGTCGCCGTCGGTGTCATCAAGGCCGTTGAGAAGTCCACTGGTGCTGCCGGCAAGGTCACCAAGTCCGCTGCCAAGGCCGCCAAGAAATAAGCAACTTATTTCTGAAATGACAACCTTTAGTGGGATCTTACGACTTCGATCTCACGCCCAAGGGCTGATGTACTCGCTTCTACGACGAAATGATCATGTTGGCATGAGCACTCGGCTTTTGTCTGGGGGCACATAATGAGAGGCAAAAGAAAAAAGGCCAGGATCTCGGTTGTGTGCAAATCAAAAAAAGAATAGAGAGTCTAGAAGTGATTCGTGCAAAAATTTCCTGTTCCTACCTATGATGCTTGTGATGTGATTTGTGACTGCTGCAATTGAAGCTTTCCGTGATGTAACTTATGCTCAATCGATTGACTTGTGTTACTTGTAAGTTGAAGCAGATCCTTAAGGCGTCCGTAGTTCGTTCAGGTGGTCGGTTCTAGCGTGTCGCGATCACAGTGATGCGGTGTGCACTGTAGGGTGATGTCTTGTTAATGTTGTATTTTGGTGTGTCTAATGATACATAATGCCCCTTGCCTCTATATATTCGTCCTACAATGATGTTACATATGATATACATGCTATTTTAGTATACAATCATCTTTTCCTTTCGTTTCTCCGTATCCAAAGCTTCTTGCAATCTTCACGATTTCCTCATTCATAGCGTTGCACGTCACAGCTTACATTGCGCTGTAGGGAAACAGAGGCGCAAGAGTGACACAATCCTCATGAATGGTCGTCCTTGTTCATACCCGCCGCATTCGCACTCCTGACATCGTTTCGGTCATAGCATGTTCGAACGCCTCATTTGAGCGCAGTTCAAAGCTTTTTGTGTTTCGAGCTACTCGATGCCGGTTGTTTTCTCTTTGAAGTAGACTTCTTCTTCTGAGCGGGCTGCCTTTTAGCAGGCTTCGGCTTCTTCTCTTTTGGAAGGGTGTCGAAGAACCCAATGACGCTATTTTGGTCCTTCCCTCGGTTCTGTGAAGTCGCTCGTCTGGCGAACTGAGCAGCAAATGCATCTGCGTCTGACATTGTGGCGGGTTTCTGTAGCTCTGGGAGGGTATATTTGCTTGACTTGTCTTTGGCTTTTCTGGTAGTTGCTGATTTCTTTGGCGTTGCTTTGGGCTTGGGTACTGGCTCCTGGGTTGCGAAGTATTCACTCTGGACCGTTTTGCGAGTCTTTTCCTTTTTAGTTGCAACATCTTCCTTTTGAGGATTTGGGGGTGTGGCGTTGTCTTTTGGAAATTCTGGCAAATCTGCCAAGTTCTTGATCGGAGGAGTATTTTTAGGAACGCTCGTGCTTGACTTCTTGATGTGGTAGGCAGCGTCGATGCCGTAGTGCTTCTTGTTGTCTTCACTCACAAATGCTTTAGGGCTGGCGTACTTATCGAGGAAACTCATCACATCATCTGTCGCTTTCTTTTGGGCTATCGCTTTTCTTTCGGCGATAGGATCGAGATATTTCTTGTCAGACACTCTCTCGTCAGATTTGGTCTCGTCAGGCTTGGGTGTCTTGTAGGGGTTGAGCTCAAAAGTCTGGCCCTCCACCGCAAACAATGCATCTATGTCGTCAAAGATCTCAACTGGAGCTCCTTCCTTTGGCTTTGGGCTAGGTGAGCGTTCATTCACACGGCCACGGGTTTCAAGCTTGCCACCGTTCGCCTTCGTGACTGACTCACGCTCACCGACACGACTACGCGAATCAAATCTATCATTGCCCATCTTGATGGCGGGCCTATGTTGATCGAAACGGCCACGCGGGTCAGGCTTGTAACCGTCTCCGCTAGTAGCTGGTCTGTATCGATTGACGCGACCGCGCGAATCAAACTTTTCGTTGTCGACAATAACGTCCTCAGGGAGATCCTCTTCAAACAGATTGTAACTGAAATCTTCGAGCTGGCGGCTCTTGATAGATGTGTAGCCTTCAGACCAGGAGAAGCATTTTCCAGTGGCCATGTCCTCGACCAGTTGTAAAAAGCTCACACGTCTCTCACCCTTGAAAGCAACCGGGTTCTCGCCTGGTAAACCAGCCTTGAGTGTAATCTCCTGGCGTTGACCGCCGTGCTGTCCAGCCTCGATGCTAGAGTAGCGCAGTGTGTGGCCTTTCCAAGGCATTTCCACAGTCTGATGGATCTCAGTTCCACGGAAGTCGTAAAGAACGTCTCTGCTCTCGGTGTTCATCCTGCCGCTGCCGCTTCCTCGCAACCATGATCCTGGGACCCTGAGCATGGCCTGGCTCGGTGTTCGAAGTTGACCTTCACGAAGGTTGAGTTGTGATTTCACCAAGAAACTCTTCAGGCCTGGGTGTGTTATTGTCAGAGCCCGGGAGCGCTTGTGCTCAAGGCGGACATCTACAGCCTCTGTAGGAAGCAGCACGTCGCTGTTGTGCCAGGGCACATAAATGTGGGCGCTTGCGTCGTCTGGGATCTTGAAGTTGTCGAGGTCAGCCTGGGGGTGGACGGGGATGGTAATATACACAGCAGGATCTGCAGGGAGTTTCTTTTTAAGATTTGTTACTGGACTCTTTGAAGGATCGAAATGAGGCGAAAGGTGCATAACAATGGAAGTAGTCTCCTTCAGGGGCAAGTCGTTGTCGGGTTTGAGGGCGGAGAAAGCAGCGGGATGAGGTGTAACGGGAGCTAGGATGCGGCGTTTGCGGTAGAGTTCCTTCATCGAAGTGCTAGCGCGTTGGTGTAGGATATGACCAAACGTTGCTGTAGTAGTGTCTACATTTCCGCTGCGAGGACATTTCTCTTCGGGAATCGCTGATTCGGAGGGCAGCCTAAGCGGTGAAGTGTTTTGAGTGTTCTTGCTGATGGGTGCGACAATTCTCAGCCACTTCTGGAGCTTGTCTCTCCATGACATAGCCCGAGCCTGGCGTTGTACAGGGACGGGCTGGCCAGTGACTAGGTCTTGGTCGTCCGATCGTGGAAGACACTGGAGGACACCGTGGTCGGCGCCCGGGACGACACGGCCAACGATTAAGCGGAATACTATATCTGCAAGGTCTTCTCTCTCGATGGGAGGATCAGGAGGAACGTCAGGCTGGGGCATCCAGGAGACACGCAACTTCTAGATACCAGTTAGTATATGTTATTGTACGTTTCATAAAAAACTGGAATTTCATACCTCCTGCGTGCCATGCCTTACAGGCGTGATTGAAGTCTTGGTCAGCCGGCCGAGCTCCTTGCGCTCTGTCGGCGTCAGGGCTACTGATCGAGTCTTTGGAAGAAGAGAGGCAACGTCGATAACCCGGCTCTTCATCCCCTGTACGGCCTGGTCAATATGAGCGAGGATACCGTAAGTAGTTGACTTCTTCGCTGTAATGTTGAGGCGGCATTTGGGGGTATGCAATGTTAACTTCTCGTCTTCGCCGACTACGAAATCCCTTCTGAGCTCCCAGAGCAGACGCCCTATGTTGTTGGGGCCATCTATGACCCTCAGTCAGCAAATATACCACCAGGCTCAGGTTTTTGGGAACAAACATGTGAGAAAGGGGAAGATGTCAGGATCCATCCAAATGAACGCTTTTCCAAGATCGTCCGCATGTTCCTGAACCTCGATCTTCCATTTATCCAACACGATCTTCTGAGCAAGAGTGGCCTTATCATTACCACGCAGTCGAACCGAGTTCATTGATGTCCATGGTACAATCTGTTCTATCCACTCGTATTTCACCATGTCATGATCCCTGGTTTGTGGCTTGCGAACACTGTGATACTCCCGTAGCTGGGTGACTGTGAAACCGTCGCAAAGAGTGTTGACGAGCTTGTCGATATCAGTTAGACGCAAAATACGACTCGCGGGGCAAAGTTCGTCGATATTCTTGAATATCTCTTCAGATTCAGGCTCTGTCATTTCGGAAGGAGTCAAATTTTCCCAGTTAAGGTCTGTGTTTTCTATAGGTTTCGCTTCCATCACGGTGGGGGCTGGCCGCTCGATGCGTGTCCTATTCGGATTGTTGATGATAATGGCATCAGCTGGCATTCCCAGAGTAGAGACTCCAAGGGATTCATCGTGCATAAGACGATCGTAGAGGCGTCTCTTTGGCAAAGGCATGAGCTCATCCCCAACATCTTGGGCTTCTAGTTCAGGTAGTACAGATACTTCGATCCCGGGCTTCTGCGATTCTCCCAAAATTTCGTTCAGCGCATCCAGTTCGGAGCTAGGTGAACGTCTTGACGATGATTTGGGGAAGTCGGGCAGGTCAGGTAAAACGTATCTTGGCGATCGCGGTTGTGATAGGGATTCGCCCAGTGCATCGTCCAGTGCATCGTCCAGTGCATCGTCCAGTGCATCGTCCAGTGCATCGTCCAGTGCATCGTCCAGTGCATCGTCAATTGGCTTCTCTGAGAATGTCTCGTCGCCGGGAGATGCCTTTGTCTTGAACTCAGGTTTGGAGATGGGGTCCTCGTCTAATTGAGGTTCCTCGGAGCTACTAGTTGGCTCAGAGTCGACGTCGGTGGTGGAGGAAAGATTCGGAGCCGGTGTCGCGTCTTCTGACCCTGTAGGTGAAACCTTCGACTCTTGGTCGAATTGCTCTTCTTTTGGCGTTGTTTTCGAAGCGTCCGTATTCGTTATAAAAGGCTCAACCTTGTTCTCCCCTGCATTTCCATGGTCGGATGTGTATAATCGTCGTGCCAGGCCTTCATGGACTGGACTTGGTCGGAAGCCCAGTCCAGTGCTGCGTTGTGTTATTAAGCCAAACCTGCATGCCAGGCGAATGCGCGGCACTCGCACCGCTCTAGAAATCATTGAGAAGTAAAGAATAAATAGGAAAGCCCCATTAGGGAGCCGAATGCGACAATGCAACCAAAATTGCCCAAAACCAAGGAACTAAGAGAGAGACCAGTGCTACTAGAAAATTTATCCGATAAGCGATAAGCTCCCACCTGCCTGATAAGACTCAACGCGTCTAAGCTGGGAAGACCGCGTATAGCCTTTCGTCAGTATAAGCCAGCCCCTCCATCTTTTTCATTCATACAAGTCGCCAATATTTGCATCGTTGGAACTTTGGTCGCATCGGTCTGAGTATCTGTGTAAGAATTGATATTGAGTAACCAGAATTGTTTGCTATTACTATGCCTACACAAAGGCGCCGCCGTCCCGTGAGTTCAATTCATCAGTGATTCACAAAGGACGAAGCTCTGACTTGCTATACGCTTCAGGCCCAAGACGAGGAATCAGAGGGAGATGTTCGTCCCCTTCAACGGAACAGGGTCGACTCTGAGGACGAGAACGAGCAAGAACCAAGCGATGCCGAGATGGATGGAGATCAACACCATACCCAAAGTGCCGATGATCAACTGGTGAAGAAGCTGGTGCGGTACGTGATTTCCTGCGAATATTCGAGAACCGCGATCCGCCGAGACGGTATTAAAGAACGAGGTAACAATGGCAACCGTGGGATGACAGGCCAAAGCTAATTCAGGAATAGTGCTCGGCACCCAAGGCCGATCATTCAGGCGCATCTTCGACTCGGCGCAAACACAGCTCAGACGGGTCTGGGGCATGGAATTGAGGGAGTTGCCTGTTAGAGAGAAGATGTCACTCCAGGAAAAGCGTCAAGGTACAGCTATCATCCGTCGTCCTTGATTCAGCTACTAATACCGCATAGCTATGAAGGCTAATGCCCAGCCCAAGCTCGGTTCTGGCGCCTACATCCTTACGTCGATATTACCAGAAGCGTATCGCCATCCAACAATCCTCGCCCCATCCAAGGCACCAAGTGCGGACGACGAAGCTACATACGCAGGATTCTACACAATGGTCATTTCGGTGATTTCCCTGAGCGGCGGAGAATTGAGCGAACAGAAGTTGAAGCGTTATCTCCAGCGGCTCAACGCCGACCAGAATGTGTCAATGGACAAGACAGAAATAATCCTGAAGAGGATGGAGAAACAAGGCTACGTCGTCAAGAGAGTTGAAAGACCACCTTTGGGCCAAGACGGCGACCCAACTACGACTTGGCATGTCGGTCCTCGTGGAAAAGAAGAAGTCGGCGTTGAAGGTGTGATGGGCATAACGCGGGAGGTTTATGGCGACAGCTGGAATGACGATAACGAGAAGAAGCTTCGTGCGAGTCTGAACATCAGGGATGGGCCTCAGCAGGACGGCGAAGAAGACGACGAAGCTGTGGGCGAAGGCAGTCGAATGCAGGGATGAGACAAAAGGGATGAGTACTAATTTCGACATTATGATACCCCAATACAGACCAAACAATTAATCTTAAAGATTGAGACTGTTCGCGATTTTGTATGGTGAAATATCGTACTGTAGGTCTAAAATCTTCCCTACCATAGGGGTATTATCCTTGACGCCTTTCCAAATTCCCGAGCGAAACGAAACCATGTAGAATCCCTTAGCTCTGCCTGCGATATCGTACTGTCCGTCCGCTCTAATCCTCGCGTGGCGGAGGAGGACCACAAGGCTGTACCATTTTCTGCGCCCAACAGGTTAGCTATTGATTGGCCTTTGACAAGGAGCAGCTTGACATACCCTGATCATCTGCGCGCGAATCTTGATAATGGGTTCATTCTCAGCAAGCGCGATATAAGAAAGAAGAGGCCTATGGCCGGCGATGGAAGAGTATGTGTCGCGCTGAATGTTGGTGCGCCATTCCCAGCTTGTCGTGTCTGGGTGACCAGTGCCGACGTATTTCGCTTGGAGGCGCTCGAGTTCTTGCTGGGTGCGGAGTTTGTCGGCCTTGCTCTATGTCAGCATGCGACGTTTGTAATTGGGATTGGAAGAGACGTACCATGTTGATATTAGAGATGGTTGTTTGTTAGCAGACGAACGAATGCGCCGAGATCGCGAAATGATGAAAGTTGATGCGACTGATAAGATAGGGCGGCCTCGGTATGTGCATAACGCCAGGACATGTACAGCAATGCCCTTTGAATTGAGAGAAATTCATGCAGATAAAATAATTATACAAGAGAGATTACTGCGTCATCCTTTAATCTTTTTCTATATACAAGAAATGGTTACATTACTGTCATTATGGGCATTGTTGATCTGGTTCATATGCCAGGCACTCATTTCCATGCAAGTCGAGACGATGAGAGTTTTCAGGCGGTCAAGCTGGTCCTGCTCATGGAACACAGGGATTGAACATGTTATTTAATCCTGCATAACATCTTGACTGTATTCCTAATAGGATAAAGAGAGAATTTGGCAATGGTCTGTAGTGACTGAGAACTACCCAGTTGATGTACACCGCCTAAACATCGGCAGTTTGGACTTTACCTACAGATCTCCAGTCAATAACACCTGCTTCTCATTTCATCAAGAACAATAATAGACGACGTTAACACGAACTGATGAATCACAAAAAGACCACGCATTAACTACAAACTGCTTATTCATTGACATAGCACATACCGTTTCTCACCTTGTATATCAATTTCGGCGACCTCAACTTTACTGACGTCTTGGCAAACCCTCGAATTAATCATTCTTACAAGTTTACTACTTGGAGATCAAGAACAGATTCTACTTGGTCACGTCAGGATTGGGAACTCCTACTGTTGGAGAAATGGGTTCGACGGGCAAGGTTGCTCTGCCAGAGCACTGGACAGAGTTGAGCGCGGCCAGAGTGCACAGGCAACAATGTGCCGACGAAGTGGATGCTATCAAGAAGGCGTGTTTATCAGAATGCGAAAAAGCAAGCGTGGTGGAATGCGAAAAGTGTTTTCCCAAAGTCCTCGACAGGATGCGTGCTCGATATTGCGATGCTGAAGGCAGGGAGTGGTTCTCAGAGCGAAGAGCATTTCTGAATGAACTGGACGTCATGTTTACCGATGTCAAAGATCACAACAAGATCGACCTCAAGTCAATCGAAGACAGTATTGCATCGGAAAAAGAGGCATGGTACCGCTGGGTGCTACGCATGTACCCACGGTTTCTCTCAGTAGGAGACGGCGGGGCAGATCAAGACGAACTGCGAGCAGTGCTAGACGACCCGGTTAAGCGCTGGGAAGAGCTCACTGAGAGGATATGGGAGGGCGTTGGCAAGCCAGCCAACTGGGAAGCCGACGTGGACTCCCTTACCGATCAGATTACAGCCGCCAAAAACGACGTAGCATCCTTGAAACAGATTTATATCAACTTCTTCTTCAAAGATTCGCAAACGGGAGAGGTGGTGGAAAATGCGCAGCAATACCTGGAAGCGTATGCGGCCAGCGACACAATGTCCATTGAGCAAGTCATTGACCGGATCTCACAAGATCACAAAGCGAGCCTTACGACGGAACCGCAACGTGAGCATCACATAAGCCGACTGGATGAGCTGCGTCGAGCAAAGATGGCGTTTGAGCAGAACAGGCTGCAGAATAAGACTCGAGCCCAAGCAAGCCAAACGCCCGCTGCTTCCCAGGACTTATACGACCTACCACCCTGTGCTGTTTGCACAGGTACAGTGGACCCCAAGGATGTTCTCTCATGCTCGGTGTGCCAAGCACTTGCTCATATGGGTGGCAAGAGGGAATTGACAGTGTGGTGCTCGGATGAATGCTTCGAAAAGGGTGTCGTAAGTGTTGCCAGCTTCTTCAGACTGACTGGATCTAACCTGGGCAGGGCGACCACAATGAGTTGGAGCACGACTGCGAGAGTGGAGATATATGTGTGCAGTATGAGGACGAAGACATCGAAATGCAGGACTGGACTAGTAACGCAGTGGCCTGCAAGGAATGCATTGATCAAAAGAGAGATACTATATACTGCTCGATCGCATGTGCAGCATCGAATCTCGCAAGGCATAGACACGAAAAACACGGACTTAAGACGGCTGCGTATGAGATTAAGAAGCTGGCAGTGCCGTTATGGGAAGTCGTGGAAAAGACTCTGAAGGAGGCAAACCCGGGTCTGAAGTATACAGTGGTTGAATGAGGTATATGTACATGTATGTGTGTTGGTTGTCTTTCTGGTGTATTATTTTTTGGGCGTCAGTATAGATTCTGATCAGGCATGTCAGAGAGAGGGTTTGCGCAAGACATTAATTGAAGAAGCAGTATTTTCCTATATATTCTGGGCACTATCTATTCCTCTTTGTTCTATTTTTCTGGAACGTGGCTCGAAATTCAATACTCTCACTGGCTGTAGAGTATATGTGCTTACTTAGGTCTACATGTCAGCTGTCCTGTGTGGGTCATAAGATCCGAGAGCTGTCGGCGATTGAGCATGATTCGGTTCCTCATTACACCGGCGCAAGTCGTGCACGACTCTCGCTTTCACGTTGTCGCATGAGGTTTTCTTCCTCTCACTGTTCAATCATTGGTCTTGTACTTTTGTCTCTAAATTGTTCAATTTAACTCAGTCCCAAACCGCTACCAATCGACATCTCGCGCAGATGGCGAGCGAGTCACCGACAGTTGAGGCTTGTCCAGTTCGCAAGAGGGTCTCAACAGCCTGTGAAGCCTGTCGCGCTACAAAGATAAAATGCCAACCGAGTGAACAGCCTGGGGTCTGTCGCAAGTAAGACCTCTCAATCGAAGATTCGTCTACAGGGCATCATCTGACGTGGAAAGGTGTCTGGAGTCCAAGAAAGAATGTATATCGCGAACAGGCCCGCGAACGCGCAGAAGAAGGACAAAATAGTAGGAAATATTCGTTCTATCTGTCGCATTGGGTAAATCAGGCTGATAACTTGATACAGCGCCATCGAAACTCATCAACCACCGCCTCCGCCACCACCAGCGCCATCAAAGACTTTCACCATTGACTTTGAAGTTCCAACACAATTGGACGTCGATGAGAACTTTGACAACCTTCGAGACTCACATGCGCAGTTCATAGACGCAATATTCCCATCGGATCAAGACGCGGATCTCAGTAGCTTCGAAGATTCGCCGCTCACGGGCTTTCCTACGCCGTCCTCATCTCACACGCATTCGATACAGTCTTTCCATGCGAAGCCGCAATTCAATCTTGACTCTGCAGAGTCACTGTTAGTTTCGTTTCGGGGGATGCTAGTTCATTATCCTGTCATTGTATTGAAGCCCGACGAGACGGTGGCCAGCATCGCTGCAAATAGGCCGTTTGTCTTGTTGGCAATATTGGCTGCAGCTTCTGGATCGCGCACTTTGCAGGGACATACGCTTTATGACGATGAGTTTCGAAAAGTGTTGGGCCTCAAGTTCGTGGCAAGTGGTGAGAGGAGCATGGAATTGCTACAAGGCATTCTCATCTATTGCGCTTGGTCAGTAGATCGGCTCTGGACAAGTTTGGCATGTTCTTAACATTCACAGGTACCCATTTCATCTGAGACCAAAGAACAGACAGGCCTTCCAATACTACCGTATGGCTGGTGATCTCTTAAGTGACCTCGATCTCGACCAAGAAATGCCTAACCTTGACAACACGATACCGGGCGATATGAGCAGTATGCAGCTCGACAGACTACGGGCGTATCTAGCATACCACTACGCCGTATCCAAGTACGTCCTCCTCGAGATACACCGATATCAACTTACTTACAGTTTGGATAGCTTCATCTGCGCTTGGAAGAAGATGGATCTGCTCATGCCCCAGTGGACGCCCTGGACCGCAACGTGCTGCGAACTACTTAACCGCCACGCCGAGGTTGATGGTGATGTTTCACTGAGCTACCTTGTTCGACTTGCAAACATGACGACCACGGCGAACAACTCGATACGAGATAATGATCCGCAGGTGAACCAGCAGGTTCAACTTATGCTGCTAGGACTCGAGATGCAGCACAGGGAGATGAAAGAGACCATGGTACCACATCTCTCTCGTTCAGGTAAGCCATCTTTATTGCAGTTAGCGCCAACACTTTCTAACGTTATACAGCACCTGTGAAACTCGCACATCTCTTCTTCGACGTCTTTTTGCAAGGTGGTGCCATGTTCTGCCTCACACGCGCCAACACAAGAAAGCCTCATTTCATCCACCCATCATCAGTCCGTCTCACACGCTGCGTGAATAACACCCGCGCCTTGTTCGACTACCTCCTCAATCTCGACAGTTTCAAGTACTTCACAAGCATCGATTGGACAAAGTTCATCCTCTCCGTGATCCTCGCTGTGCGACTCTCTTTCCCCATATCTGAGGTTCCAGACTGGGATCATGCTTGGGCACGCTCACAGTTACGGTTCGACGAATTCCTCAAGTTCATGTGTGACGGGCCGGAGGATCTCACACCGTCTAGTAAACGTGTTGACGTACTCTCCGCAAGCCGTGTGATACTGCGTGTTGTGAAATCCAAGTACGACAGACGCGTCGCTATGCTCACAGCACCGAGTCTGACTTCAAGGGGCGTGGGACACCAAGGATGCCCCATGTTTGAGAAAGATATGCAGCCATACATATCGGCGTGGGACACAGACTTTGACATGAATTCTGCAATGCTCACACCGGGTCTGAATACGGATGGGCAGCAAACCATGTACCATGATCTATGGGCGACTATGACCATGAGTTGGGCAAATGATGGCTCAGTGGACTCGTAGAGCTAGTGGAGGTTTTGCCCTATGTATTATCTACAGCCAATGGATGTGACATCTCAACTATCTCCAAACAGTTGGCGTTGTCAACATCAAACTGGAACACTACCACCCTGGTAAACATGTGACAGATGCCTCATTCACGCAGTAAGCAATCCCATAGCTACGGTTTCAGTCTCATTCTAGGTGATTTGCATACTCGATCCCTGGGTTCATCGACTAGTAGTACTCTACTGCAACTCCATTCCCACTCCCAACATCGTCGTCCCAAGTTTATCATGCCTGCATGAGCATCCCCCTCACATATACCTACACAAACACCAGAAACAGATTATCTGATCAACCTCTCAACTTACACCCTACCCACCGGATCATCTTCGTCTCCTCTCCCGTCCAATAACCTTAGACCACACAATCTCCGTGCCTCTGCAGGCGGCTCAACACAGAAACCACCCATTTCCACCCCCTGTCCTCACCCACACACCCCTTGCTACCGGTTATTCCCACATGACAACATCCCTTGTTGCACAGCATCTCCCCCTTCCCAATTTCCGCGCCCGTCCCGTCCGCCCGTCGAGGGCTCGGCCCGCGAACCTGGGTAAGCTATATTGTTGTGTAGGAGAGTGTAACCCATCTACAGGCTGTAAACAGAGACAGATGCATACTGGTAAGCACCATCCTCTGGGGCCTCCCGTCACCGGTTCCCGATGGTGCGTAGCACGAGCACGAGCATCTACACAGGCACAAGCGCCTCGGTCTGTGTACGAAGCGCCAACTGCAGCGAATGCAGCACCACACGAAGTGCATACCCAGATACACGACCTACTTTAACTTGCATCTGTCAAGCCACACAATGCTACCCTACCCTGTCAGCATTTGTATGCGTGGAAGCCTCAGAGCCATTGGTTAATAACCGGGCTCATCGAGATGGATATGCCTCACCGGTAAAGCTGGTTGATACCCATATGATCAAATCACTAGGACTTGAGCATATACAAGTTGCATTTCTTGATCATGGACAGGATATCGTCGGCTTCAATTTCAATGCACTACGATATTTGGGGTAGTAGTTGCAACGTCAAGCTGACTGGGTATGTAACGATATTAAAAGTGCAATTCAAGCGCTGACAAGCCAACAATCCTGTGATGATGAGGCTAGTGGCATGCAAATGCCCCCCAAGATTCGTCAATACTTCGTACTGAGGACGGGAAGTTAAGTCAGTAATGGACTGATTTAGATTGACAAAGAACTAGGGAACACACATTACATGCACGCGGAGACACGAAAGCTAAAAACAAATAAACATCTGAAACTTGTACTCTATCACTAATGACCGCCTACCAACCGAAGGTAGGACTCTGTAGCCGTGTCGTCGAGACTCAACAACATTTACCAGAAGAAAGCCCATAATCCACCGTGCTATGCTTCATCCGCCTCGATGAAGATGTAAAAGGCTGTGCTTGCAAATGCATGCCCCAACTCGCGTGAAGGCCCAATTCTGATGCAAGAAAAGCAAAGAAGAAGAGAAATAGAAAGAAATAGAAAGAGAAAAAAAAAACGCCCTATTCCTGCGCCCTACGCGGTGCATTTATGGATATATCGCGTTAAGCCCAGTCCCTTCCCAATGTTCCATTGATGCTGTTCTCCCTTCCAATGCGACATTTCAAGGAGTCCTGATCCAACAGCAACAGATAAGCTCAAGTATGCCTTGGATCGTTGCCAAGTCTGACCAAGATAACCATGAAGAAGGACTTCAAACGCCAGTTTCCGTGGTGATGGATCAGATAAACGAACTCCTCGAAGCTGATGCGGTCTGCTGGAAATGCCCAGCGATGATATCTTGGTATGCGTGTGTGTCGAGTCCTTGATCTCGTGTAGCCGTCCGATCCCATGCTCCAATCCTTCTGAATGCAAACGCGGGACGACCGCTCCAGTTTCTTCCATGCTCCAGGGAATCCTTATCCATCCTTACCTTAACAAAACAAACTCCCAGCATTGATATGAACCAAATGAATCTCAATACCCGCGCTTCCCTGAACCCCGTTCTTTCATGCAAAACCACACTCCTTTGTGACTCGCCACATCTCAACTCCTGACCTTCATTCTTCTTCACTTCCCTTGGCGAATCTCGCCATGCTCTACCCTTTTTGCTGCTTTTCTCTTCTTCTTTTGGGTTTGTACCGTGAAGTTATAGATTGCGCCTCAGTTGCAGTTGCCAATTGTATTGAGAGGAATCAAGGGTGCGGTCAAGCCAAAGGGGTTCGTAGCGAGAGTTTGTGGTTTGAACTCGAATTACGAGATATCCAGGCAAACAGTGCGCCAAGTTACACCAGATCAAGACTGATGATACTTGGTGTCTGTCGGCTCTGAATTATATCCACACCTAGCTGAACCATCCACAAGACGGCTGTAAGTTGAACAAGCACTCCCAACTGCGAGGAATCAAAACGCCGTATATAAACGATGAAAATGAATGGGTGTTCGTAAAAAAATGGGGAATCATTGAGTAAATACGAAGGAAAAAAGAAAACGAAACGAAACATAATAAAATGCATAAATTGAGCACGAAAGTCTCCAGTCCGACAACAGGTAGAGTCACACACAAAACTCATGGATGTGGACCGTGATCGTCAACCATGGAGAGTATTTAGGTTAATTTCCCAGCATATAAGTTGGACTGAAGCCTGATGATTGAGCATGGGCACTGTGAGGCGGTGGCGTAGCATGGCTGTTGAACACAGGAGCAGACCAGACTCCATGTGTGAAACCAGCAAAAGTGCCAGCTGGGCTGTGGTTCATCGGGGCCCCTCCATGGAAGTGGACTCGGCCGTTTCCGACCATTGGCTGGGGAAGACCAGGAGGTGGTCCAGGAGCTGGGCGGTTAGCTGGCCCGAAAGGATTCATAGAAGCAGCAATGTTGCCGTTCATCTGGCCCAGTGCACCCGGGTTTGCGTGGGCAGGATTCTGACCAGCTCGCACGCCAAGGGGGTTCTTCGAGAAGCTGAGTCGAATTCCACCCTTGTTGCTGTTGGACAAAAGTTTCCCATAGAGTTCCGTCAGTGCCTTGGATGCGAATGGGATGTCTTCGAATTCGACAAAGCACATAGGCCCATTTCCTTTCGTGCGAAAACAAAGACGTTTGTAACCCCGCTGCTTGGAAAAGAGAGTCTTGAGTTCCTCTTCCGCCGTGTCCATGGGAAGGTTACCAACATACAGAGTGTTGCAAGGGGGATTCTGATCAGCCGTATTAGCGTGTGGATAGTTCATACGTCCGAATGGTGATTGGTTTGGAGCCTGGTACCCGAAACCACTCTTGCCCGGGCCTGACGGAGACATAGGGCCAGACTGTGCTGACATTCCGCTTCCATATTGAGGTAGAGATGAAGGAGCAGAAGGAGCCATGTTGGTGTTGAGTGAAAGAGAAGCCATCCCGTTAATAGGAACACTAGGAGCTGTGGCCCTGCGCGGTGCATGGTCGTAGGAAAGTGCGTCTTCGACGAAGTTGAGGGTGTCATAATTATCGTCAAAAGAGTCATTGGCGATGAGGCTCTTGCCTGTCACCCTACCAGGCTCGGTCAGGTGATTGCCGATAGGAGATTGTGAGGAGAAAATCTTCTGCAAGCTGTCCTCACTCTGAGGAAGATCGTGCCCAGGGTAAACATTAGTTGTTTGAGGGGAGATGTTCTCCAGTGATTGAAAAACCCCGCTGTGAGCGGGTTCTGTAGGCTGTTGATGCGCGACAGTGTGCTCGTCGCCGACAATTTCGACTCTCAAACGCGCACTATTGGAAATGTTCATGCATCCATCCAGCAGCGTTTTGGCATCCTCAGCGCCTGCCCTTGTTCGGAATTTGAGCAATGCTGTAAGATAGCGTTGGTCTGCAGATTCCACGGGAAGGAGTTCGACATCAACAAGATCTTGCGACCAAACCAGCATGAACCGCACCGACTCCCTGGATGTTTCTAGCGGCAAATTTCGAATCAAGACTTGAACCGGGGAAGATGAGGAGCCTATCGGTGCCGGGGTGTATTTGTGAATATCGCGCGACATCTGCGGATGAGAATAAGGTGATGCCATAGGTCGAAGGGCAGGAGTGAGAAAACTAGGTGTAGCCATGGCTGAGAGTGTTGCAGCAGGGGCAACTGTACTTGTGGTGTTGGATAGGGCTGCCGTCGCAGCAGAGGGTTTGACTGAAGTGGCGGATGGAGGCGGCAAAGGACTTGCGCGATAGGCAAGATTGGCTGTTGGAGATGCTATCCTTGTTGGATCGGATGGTGGTGCGCTTCGATCAATGTTCATCGCCCACTGTGCAGTTGCATAAGCTGGGACAAGACCTAATTCGTCGGAGAAATACGATTTGGGGTTAAGCGAATGCGACGATCGAAGAGATCTGGGAGTTCAAGCTTGTCGTGATCGCGTTTGTCGTGGGTATTGATGCAGTCGCGGGCGCAATCGCAAAGTTGATGATGAGTGTGCCGTCAAATTTTGAGAGTTGAGTGACAACCTAGTAAGGGTGAATGGTGGTTTGAGGCGGATCGTAGTCTGGCGCAATCTGCCTTTGCGTGGTGGTTGAGGATCGAGGTGAACAGTTGCGCGTTGATGGCTGGCACCGATGATTGACTCAATGATATCAGTATGCAATTGGGTCTGAAGGTCGCTATAATCAAGACAAGTATGATGTGCGCTCTGTAAGTGCGATGTCGCGTTAGCAAGATGATGGGTAGAATGCGCTGAGAAAATGACGTGAAAAGGAGTGCGACAGACAGGACAGACTGTCGCAGTGAGCAGAGCAAGCAGGTGTGGTGCAAGTTGCAATGGATGTTGCGAGGGTTGGGGAGGGGGCTGTTGTGGTTAATGTAGGGGGCGCCAGAAACTCTCCATTCCCCAGCCGCAGGACACGGCTACCTTAGGTAGGGGAGAAACGGTAGCGGCAGCGGTAGTGTCTGTAGCGAGAAGATGGTGGGAAGGATTGGCAATGCTTGGTATCCCTACAGCAGGTAGGGAGGGGGATTTGGGGCCTGCGTGGGAGGTATGGGTGTCCAGAAGACTAGACTGGTATGTGACGGAGATACGCTGGGGTGAGGGAACGCGGGATTGTACCTTGGTGCCTGAATCAAGCGAGGGAGTTTTAAACACCTTGTGTAAGAGGAACCAAGGGAATGGAGACCAACCCAGAGAGTGCGACTCGGTGGGTAGCAGCAGAGTGACGGGACAGGCGGAATACCCCTAAAAGTTCAGGTAACACCCAAGAGTGGTACGGATACTGATGCCAATAGCTACTTGTCCTGGGTTACCAAAGATTGAAGAGAACGACAACCCTGCGAAATCCTGCAAGTGTGTGCGTGTGCATGTGTATATGTGTAGATGTGTAGATGGAGGGATGATGTTGGGAATGAAGAGGAGAAACGGGAAATGAAGTGGATAGTTTGGAAGCAGAACACAGGAGATGGACGGAGAGGGGGGAGCAAGACCGTGTGATAGATATTGTTAACCACCTTACCTTAGTAAAGTCACTCACTTATTCTGAGAGAGATACAGATGTGTAGGCAGAGTAAGGTAGGTAGTGGAGATAGGTGAGAACTTGGAGGGTAACAACGGCAGCAAGAATCGCAAAGTGCGGCGCGGGCGCAAGGAGTCTGTAGGTAAGCTGGTAGGGTAAGGTAAGTCGGTAGCTGGAGGTGAGAATCTGTCGCACGTCCCGGTAATTCCTCAGCTAGGTCAAGGTACAGTAAGTAAGGTCCGTTTCCTTCTGACGCTCGGTCCAAGCACTGCTGATCGATTTAGTTTCTTGCTTGGACTGGGCTGCTTCGGCTGCTTCCAAGTCTTTGGTTCAATGGAGTAGATTGGATCCGTCCTTGTCCTTGTTGTGCCTGGGCGCGCTGGGCGCTTTGCTTGTGTTTGGTGGACACGGCCTTCGCTAGCGAGTATCGTGTCCGGGGATCAGGCCCGGGGATCAAGGGGCTCAGAGAAGCTTGGACTAAAGTGGAATGGTTGGTTGGGAAATAGAGTGGTTTTCTGCTTGGTTTCGAAGATGCTCTTGTTGGTCTAAACACCTGAGAAAATGAAATGCTGATGCGTAGAGAGCTGATAAAGAAGCCCAGGTCGACTTGGTATCCAAGGGTCCGAAATGCGTCTCTTGTAGAGCCTACAGTGGTGCGCTGGACTCGATGTTATATTGTATGTGAAGTCAGTATGTAGTTGGCTGATGCAGTCCAGTCGAAGTTGTTTCAGCCACGATTGAGACTTGATGTGCCTGAAATGGTTCGAATGTCAGATTAGCCACTTGAGGTCCAAGCGGTCATCTGTATCATTGCGTACGTACGCAATAAGTTGCTTCCAGGTAATTCCCAGGCAAATCAGTCTGTCCACACTCATGAAGAGGGGTTAGAAATGCACTTTGAGAGGAGGGCCTCGGATTTTTAATAGACGGGGTTAAGGAAAGCGAAAGTTTATTTATTGATGAAGCAACCTTGGACCTTGCCTTACACAACCAACCCTCCCCCAACAGGGCACGGCCTGGTACCATGTATTCGGCAGTACCTAAGGTATGATACACCGACAACTTTCTTCTGTCCAACTCGAGTTAAAAACTCACTCGGCTTTAAATTCTAACCGAAGACCTCACCCAGGCTGGATGCAAATACGTTGACGCAAAGCTTGTATGTGTGCATCAGGAGGAGAGAGAGTGGGCACTGATTTGTTGTCCCAGGAGTGTGAGTAACTGAGTGGGGTGTGTACGCAATTTTTTGGCGTCAATCGTGTATTTGTCTCTAGGCTATCGTACCAATCGGAGCACGATCGCCTGGCGTGGTGCAAAGTCAAAACAGAAGAAAGTCTGTCTACCAGAAGTTTAGCGCAATCCAGTGCCATCTAGCGAATGAATGACTTCTTCTGAGGTTGAAAGTGGTGGACGCTAAAGATGGAGCTTGACGCTAACTTTTCACAACCAGCATCAAAGAAGCAAACCTAATGCCGACCAGACAGACCAGACAAGAAAGACATGGAGGGGCAGGGAG
>JABSSZ010000901.1:0-17485 GCA_013755755.1 Fusarium sp. NRRL 25184
GATTTAGAGGATTTTAGATTAACTATTTTTAGAACCTTAATTTGATATCAGAAGTCTTCTTACGCCCTGGGGCACGGTTAACTACGAAGGCTAATATTCGAACTCGAATCAGGACCAAGTCGACTCAACTCCACTGCCATGTCGTAAAGAACCCGATCCTATGCCAGGTCATCCACGGAAAAACCACTACCTACGAAATTAGCACACCATAGAGAGGGAATCAAGCAATTACTCGATTGTGAGTCCATACCTATTACTAGCTGGAATATAAAACAGAGAACCTCTCTATTGTCCTTTGATGACTGTTCCATCGAAACTCCATCTTGGTATTTCAATACCATGGCTCCATATTCTTCATAAAACTCTGGTGACTCAACGGGTGTTTAAGCAATTCAAGACTGAATCTCCGCCAACAGCAGCTCTAGATCAAAAAACTCCTCTTCATCCTCGGGTGATAACCCTTCTAAAGACGGCAACGGTAACTCCAGAGAAGGGTTCGGGTACACTGGCGTCATTTCCAGTTCTGAAGCAAGCATCTTATCCAGGCAGACAGTTGTCCACCACAGCCGAAGCATATGCTCTTTGGTGATTTGTTGGCCTTTGCCGTCTTGCCACCCTGGACTTTCGGGTCTGTATGTGTCTGTATCATCAAGTTGAAGCAATCTCGCTATTGCTTTGCTCTGGCTGATGTAAATGACAGCTGCCTTCGGGCGGTTTGTAAAGTGGCAGTAATAAGCCTATGTAACGGTCAACTACTTCTCAGGGCTTCTCTGGAACAGAAACTTTAGCTTACCATGAGATTCGATGCCTCGAGATTCTCCAATGTTACAGTCTCGGAGATACTGAATAACGATACAGCTTGCTCAAAAAGATCTAATGAAGCTGAAGATTGATTCAAGTCCCATGGGTCGCCTATCTCTTCAGACTCTTGTTTTGGCTCCTTCTCCAAAGCCTGGCCCAGAGCCAAAACAAGCGACAGTTGGCAGAACCAATTCCTATCTTTGACGTGACTGGTAGGCTGGGAGTACGTTTGCCACATCCGGTCTCTAATCCGTTCACGAAGAAACCAGTGATATTCACTGTTTGCTCCTTCAAAGATACGTAAAAGATGCATAGCTTGCTTTTCTGATGGAAGCTTTACTAACATCTGAGACCCTAAGAAGAAAGATTTGAATCAGTCTATTTTCTGTCTTGGGGTGTTTTCATTTATTCCACTCACCTTCATCCTCGGATTTCAGACCAAAAGGAACAAATTCACCGACTTCACCCACTTGCAGTTGCTGACATGATTCTGTCTGTATATATGGGTGCAGTAGGGCAGAAATATCTGTCAGCTTTTGTATAAAGATTTCTGCAGGACATAAATCTTTCAAGTGGCTCGTTTCGCTTGTAGGAGAGAATCGGCTTGTATCGAAAAGCGCCGTTGAATCGTCCGTTCCAGCCAAGAAGCTGAACTGGCTATTGATATTGGCCTTTTCTTCGACATCGCGAAGATAGCTTTCTGGCACTGTGATGAATTTATCTTTCTTTGGATATACGCATTCTCTTTTCCGTTGAATGCAACGATGGCATGGAATGTCTACATATGATCAACAAATCGAGTTAAATGGAAAAATTGAGATACACACCTCCACTGCATTTTAACTTTTGAGAATGGCATGCCGTGCAGGCCACGAGCTTGCGACCCTGAAATTTGCCCATGTTAGTGCGATGTGACAAATACGAAGATGCTGGATAATGACGAGTCACATATGTGATACTCCGCTGGAAAACCTTGAAGTCCCTTGTAAGAGCCACCAAATAGCGATATGAATTAATAAATAAATCGGTGTTTACTCAGAAGAACAAAAAGCAAAACTGAGACTATTTGCGGCTTTATACGAAAACTGTTCAATGACTGGTAAATGACCCAATGGGTTAAGATTGGCCGCTTAGAGTACCCTATAGGTACTTGACTACTGTAACGGCCGACTCAGACGCCGCAGTGCTACCGACGGGCGGGCATTCACGACATTGGATTTCTGCTTATCCGTCTAAAACGGGTAATATACTTCCATTCTCTCAATCGACGAGGAAATTAACTCAGATATCGCCACGGAGAAAATGAGGTGAGAAAACAGAGCCGCCAGAGAAAACAACGCTAAGTCTCTGGATAGTTCAATCTTTAGCGTTCCCACGTAGATCCATTCGAGCGGATCTCATTCTCTCCAAGTAACTAACTAGTGTATTGTCATGTGATGATTTCTATTCCCTGTCTAGCCTGTCTAGGCCTACATTGGTGGATCTATTGATGAAAGATTTCCAGTCGTGAGATGTGAGTAAATTAAATATCTACTACATCTACACCCCCGAGAGACGACTACGACTCCACGTCCAAGGCAACTTTCCATCCGCTGGAGCGTTTCTCCCCTTCCAACCCGTCAACTGGTTCAGGTCTCTGCGGGGAAAAGGATGAGGATCTTGAAAATCATCGGGCTTCTTTCCGAATTTCCAGCTCCAGAGGTCCTTGAGGCCTTGGTCGAGGGAATCCTCTAAGAGATCGACTACGTACTTTCCAATGATTGGGAGAAACTTGAAGCCGTGGTTTGAACCGGCTGTAGCTATGTAGAGATTCTTTGTGTCGGGATAAAGGCAGATGCGGAAGTTGAGGTCTGAGGCCATGCCGTCCCTAGGGAAATGATTAGGTATAAGTGGTTTGATAAGGAGGATTACTTACCAGCATTGACGAGTGTGGACAAATGGTCGATCAGCCAGTTCAGGGATCATTTCTCCAACAAACTTTCGAATTTCGGCTTCAAGTTCCTTGGGGCATCCGTCGAACGGATAGTCACCCACTGAGTGCAAGACTGAAGCGCCAGAGTGCGCATGGTTGAAGTAGTTGGTCACAAGCCGAACACTGCAAAGCTTGATGAGACCATTATCATCGGGAGGAAAGATGATGCCTGTCCTCTATCAGCACTCCAATCATTACAACTTTCAGTGTCACATACCTTGCTCAAAGTCATCGATGATGGGAATGTCCTTGTACTTTTCAATCTCATCTGGCTCTAGCTTCATCACACAGATTACCGAAGTCTCCGCTCTGACATCAGTTCTAGCTCCCTCGACAAGAGCCGGGAGGCCTGCTCCAGCTGCGACAATGACCTTATCGGCGAGATGAATCTCCCCGTTAGCGGCAACGGCACCCTTGCAAGTTCCATCCTCGTATACGAGCTCCTTGATCTGACCAGCATGGCCGGTGATGTACTTTGCGCCATTCTTCTCTGCAGCTTTGGCCATGCGGAGAAGGGCTTGGCCTGAGGGGACCTAGAGCAAGTCAGTATTGAGAATTGATAGATATGGAGTGTCGATGTTACCCAACCAGCCTGAGGACTGTACAGATTAGTCCAGCCCGGAAACTCCCCAGTCAAAGCAGGCCACTTCTCTCTAATCCTCTCTACATCCAAATACTCCACTCCCTGTCTCCCCTTCTTCTCGGCCAAATCCTTAGCGTTCTCCAACCACTGATTCGTCTGCTCATGGCCCCCCATGATCCATCCTGACTCACGATACAGACCCTTGAAGAGAGAGTCTGGATCTTTCCACACGCCAAGGGTCTCGAGACCGAGCTGGGCGTAGTACGGGTTGGGATAGTCTGCACGGATAACCTTGTTCAGGTCAGTGCCGGCCGAGTCACGAGATGGGGCCTCGAAACGATCGACCACTGTGACGTGGGTGTAGCCGCGTTGGAGGAGATGGTATGCGGTTGAGGTTCCAAAGACACCTCCGCCGACGATGAGAACAGATGGTTTACTCATGGTGAGGCAACTAATTTGGAGAATAGATGATGTGATTCTAGTTGATGTAATAATATCTTTTGGTTGTGTTCTACGAGACACAGCTGAATATTTATAGCCTTGAGCTGCGAGGCTGCGATGATTTGCTCAACGTTTAGCGAGTTTCCATGATTCCCTATCAATTCTGTCTGATAGCCTAAGTAAGAAAATCTCTGGTCTTGTTTTCTCATTCCTCCGCACTTCCCCGCAAGCAATAAAGTTTGCCGTATCTCCAACGCCCCCCCGCGAGATAGCATTATGTACAGTCTCAGCCTTAGCGCACATAGCCAATCCTTAGCGACGAATACTAACTTCGGACCACCAAGCGCTAGACACCGAGGCCCAGAATGATCAGCTCTTGAAGTCGGGTGGTTGCTTGAAAAGAAAACCCCACCGACATGGATCTCCGGCACAGGCTGCATTAGTGGCCGAACTGGCACTAACTTACACGCATTAGTTTAATTTGCAAGGGGTTACGATGACAGAATGTCTTTGACGAGGGGAACGGGGAATTCGGTAATGTTGTGTATGATTCGCAGTGGTCTTGACCAGGGGTTTTGGGCTATGATGATGCGGTAAATGGTTGGCGTTTGCCCCGGTTGATGAGACTGAGTAGATATCATCTCTTTGCCGGGGAGGAGAGAGTGTAGGGGATATGATTGGCTGATTGTCACGATGTTTTCTCTGTTGCGCGATGTCAGATGGCAAAGATATCACATCCAGATCTTGTGGCGAATGTGAAATGCAGGGTCCTTTCTTGCAGGTAATTTCTTGTCTTTCGTCATTGGGGCATGCTTTGTTCCCAAAACTAAACTCGCAAAGACATCAAGGTTCACAGAGGACAAAGAGAGGTTGCTGAGAATACATATGCTCAAGTCAGTGGAGAACTGTGACCCTGGCTGTTTGACTACAAACATGAGATGAGATGCTTACAAACAAAACGGATGGCTTAATGCAAGCATCGCTTGGCAAACTGACATCTTACTGCCCAAGCTGTCAGAACCGGGAGTAAACGGATATCCGCTGTCAGTTGTTGTCTCTTCAGCCTCCCCTCTCAAAAAAAGAAAAAAGTGACCTGTTCTATTCCCAACAACCGCGTTCCAGACCCCCAAGCAACGTGGCAACCGGGAGTCACCAGGTACAAGATGACGTAGCAAAAGCACGTTTAACCGTGGATTATCGTAGCATGCGTCAGAAATCCCTTCAACTTTGCAAGGGCTATGCATCACGAGCCGCCCTTACATCTCACCGGGGTGGAAACACGGTCTGTACGACCGGGTGCAAGCCCAGAGCAAGATTTTTTATATGCCGAAACCGTGTAGGTGTTTGTTGATCCCGCGGGACACAAGCAAGATTGACGTTTTGTATGCTACTGTAGGTAGGATAGGGTTGTATTAGAGGGATTCCCTTGCTTGGATGGTGGAATGACTCTTGAAACTTGGCGAGAAGTATTTGAGACATGATTCGTGAAATCACATTTTATAGGTGATATCACGTTTCCCATTGGGTGACAGATGATGGAAGTGATGGGGAAGTGATTGAGATAACTAAGGTACCTATTCTGATGCCGAGTGATGGCGGTCGCAGAGAACAAACAGGGAGACAACACCCCTGAAGTCAAGCACTGACATGACAACCATGCCCTACAGGCTAGACTACACCACAAACATTCTGAAACCCCTAGTCTACGTGGTACCTCAAAAGCAACTGACACTTAGAATCTGCACGACATGCGGTGGAAATTGCTTTTCCCGAGAAGAATCATCAGAAATCAACCTTCTATAACGATTCCATTCATCTCGTATCGCCCACCCTGTCAAAGTTAAATGTCAGCGTGTCGCCTGTCACTGTTACCTCTTTACTTTTTCCCTCCTGTAGGTGTGGATGCACCGGGAACTAGCTGCTAAGCCCATCCATTCGGCGTATTTTTTTTCTCTCTCATGGATACCGAACCATTGTTTCGGGTGCATTAGCGCCAATGTCTCTCTTTTTCCCCTCTAGCCCCTCCCCTTCTGTTCACCGCATATTTTAATTTGCTCTCCTTTGTGTAACCAAAGTTGACTTTCCCGGATGCCTTTGCCGGTAAAACATATCGTCAGATCATGTTATTTTTTGTGCGCGTCCCTTGTTTTTGTTTCGGACTTGGCCGATGCGGGAAGAGACAAGATGGGGGAGTTTCACTGCGTATTTCCACTGTCTCTTTGGGTCAACTAAGGGTACTTATCTTGGCGATATCTACAGATCCATCCATTACAGACTAGACCAACGGCGGTTTAGGAGATATCGTGGGGAAGAGGGGCCAATAGCTCCGAACACTCGGGATTAACAATCGCTCGCTCACTGATGTCATTGTTGTTAATGCCAGATAAACATGTCAGATTTTTTGCCCTCTATCACTTCCACTTTCTCTTGGCGATGTCTCAGACGAGTCAATATGCCACTTTCAAGTCCCGGATTATTTCCTTTTTTCATCAAGGGTGCAGGTGGGCTGGGCTGTTTCTTGACGGTTCACCCCCTGGAACCACTGCCGATCCCGCCACTGAGAGAAGAGGAAAGAGACAACACCATCCATGGATCGCTAACATGCCCCCCCCCAAAAGTGCTTCTAGAAGAACTAGCACTCCCTCTAAATAAGTAAACTTTGGTGGGCTGTGTTCTCTGTTCTGAGTCTAACCTTACACTTAACTCCGTAGAGAGCGCTAAATTAATTCGAGTCGGGCTGGCCTTGTTGTCTCTTCTCTCACATCATCTCATCATTTGCTTGCTTGCTTCTTTGTGCTGCGCCGTATTTTCCCCTTTTGTGTGGCTCCACCCGCTCAGACACACGCATGCAGCCCAGCACAAAGCTCACACTCTTTTTTTTGGGGCGTTTCGCCCTTTTACAATTTCACATTCCATTTCAGAGACATTTTCAGCTCAGCTCAGATCATATTTCCTTTCCCCCGTCCCGTGTATATTTCCGTTTGTGTCCGTCCGTGTCTTATACTCGAGCCGCGCGTAAATTACTCTGACCTTGCACTTTCATCACACCTGTCACTACATCTTTAAATCTCACACGACCACTGCTGTTGATCTCTTGATACAATTTGTTTCGTCGTTACTCCAATGAATACTCCAAACAGAGCTGCCCTTGTACACCCGCAATACGACGCTCAGTCTACCCAGCAATTACTCGCTCTTGTTCAACATCTTCAGGTAACATCGAGGACTATGGCTAAGCAAACTCCCGCGTCCGACCAGAAGAATAGTACCATCGTCGCCGATATTGGCGATTACCTCACCCAAGCTGCTCAGGCATGGGCACAGATGACAGATGCTCTGGTGGAAAGCCGACAGGTTAAGCAAGCAGTGGTTGATGCGCATGAACAAGCCATGGTCAACAATCATCTTTCCGATCTATCTACTGTCGTCTCTATGGACGTTGATCTTACAAAGCTCTCGTATGTCAGCACTGACTGGAGTCTATGACGTCGTGGCTGATAAATCATAGCAAAATCCGCGATTTAACAGCGCAATTCTCACGAGATGTGCATCAAGTCTGGCAGAATGATGCGCCGTGTCCGGGGAAATCACCATGACATATCAATTTTCGAATAGAGGTTATTGGGATGGGTTCACTGAATTATTACATAGGCGTTTCTGGAATGATATCCGCATCTTTGATTGGGAGATTGCTGCGTTATTTCATTCATCACTTGCTCACTAAAATTGCATATGCTGTTTCCTCTCCTCCAAGACTACCGCCTTACTGTATCCCTCCTGACCCGACCTTTGTTGCTATGACGTCTGTGACGTCCATGATAGTAAGTGGCTTGGCTTCTATATTTGGATACATTCGTTATCTCGACATGGACAATGCTCAACAAAAGAACTCATGAAAATTTGCTCTGTGGATCAAGTGGCTTGAATCTATCCGTAATATATGAAACTGCCGGCGTATTCATGGACCTCATCCAGCCAACAAATTCGTGGCATGACTTTCTGTCGGTATCATCATGACTCATGCATGACCTTGTGAGATGAGGCGAGGCGTATGTAAGAAATGTCTTCATTATTCGTCATCGGCAAGTTCTGTAACAAAAACCAAAAACCAAAAACCAAACATGATATCTCCGCTCAGCCTTATCATATTATTTTGGCATGTCACGTTTATTTATGTTTGTATTACCCAACCTTCGGCATTTGGATTGGAAGGGGGCCTGAAATACACTTTGAGGCCACCACCCATGGATACCCGCTGCAGGGTCTTGCAGCCTCTAATGCATTATGCACAAGCCTGGAATTGGCACTGGCACTTCAGCTTTGCTGCCTTATGCCCTGATCAAGCAGTCTATAACCCGGTCCTTGGTCAGATAAACCCCGCTAAAAATCTGCAGCATGAACCATGAAAAATGTTTCTCGGGGGGTTTGAAAATGCACGCGACATTTTCAACCGCCGATTTATCACTGCATTCGCCTATCAGCTGAGTTGCCCGACCAACTTGGCCGTTGCTCATGACTTGGGCCATTGTGTGTCCTTCCTATAGTAGAAGGTCTAAAAGACATTACTAATTTCAGATCAACTCAGGTGATATTGAAAATTATCGTTGGTAGAAGCCGTCTTGTAGCTCAGTCACCGTGCAGATATTTGCATAGTCACGAGGTTGAAAACGATGATCCGACTCAATACCGTGAATGATATTAAGAGGTAGTTTTGTTCCAGTTTATATATTCAAAAAAAGAACCCAAGAAACCATAAATCCAAATGAGCAATTTCCCTTTCACGTCAAGTAAGTTCCATCACCACTTCATTCACCATCCAATCCTCTACCAAGCCAACCCCGAACTCCAAACGAAACCAAAACTGGATCCTTTCCAACTCCTGCCTTACTCTGAGACCTTGTCCTTGCCTTTATCCTCGTCCTTGTTCTCTGTAGGACCAACTGCGCCAGAGCTGGCCTCAGTGGTACCATCTTTAACCTCACTGGCCTCGATATCAGACTTGGGAGGACCAGTATCCGCTAGGTCGATATCAACAAAGTTGGGTCGATCGGTCTTAGTCTTTGTAGGACCAGCCTCAACAGGCTCGGGCTTGGGCTCAGGCTCCGTGGCAACAGACTTGGTTGTAGCAGGCTCATCTGTGATAGGTTCTAGGCCAGCAGACTTAATAGCACCGGGCTCATCAGTAACAGGCTTTTTGGTAGTAATCCCAGTAGCTTCAGGCTCGGCTAAACCAGATTTAACAAGAGCAGGCTCATCTGTGATAGGCTCAACGACAACAGGTTTGGGAGTACCAGGCTCATCAGCAGGAGCGTTTTCGGTAACGGAGTTGGTAGCTGTAGCGGTAGTCTCAGCTATGACAGATGGACCAGCAATGGATTCATCTGAAATTGTCTTGGTAGTAGTAGACTCCGCAGTACTAGGCCTCATAGTATCGGGCTTAGCAGTACTAGGCCTGGTAGTACCAGGGTAGGAATCAACAGGCGATGATGGGCGAGGGGTTGGAGGGCAGGGTACGAGAGATCTGGTTTTTTGCAAGTCAAAACCAAACTCATCTCGTCCATGAACTTCGTCCAACTCGTCAGGAAGCACAAATTCATCTGGATGAATGAGGTTCATAGGGCCGCCTGGATATGCCGGGGGTACCGAATACTCAGAGTAGTCAGAAGCGTTCTCACTACTGCTCCCTGTTCGCTGGTCATGCCTAGTGCCGTAGGGGTGATTGGAGCATCGAGCTTTCTCGGGCTTGCGACGACTGCAGCAGCAACGACAGGTCAAGACCTTGGCGATGAAGAAGAGAGGGCGAAAGTCAGGCATGTTTGTGGTTGTGAGTGGGAATATTTGAGTGTGAGTGCGTGTGAAAGGGAGAGCTTTGTGTGATTGTGCAAATGTGTTGCTTGTTGTGTGTAGGTAAATGGGGTGAGTTTGATGATTGCTTGAGGTAGTTGAGACAGTTGGTTGAGGGATGAGAAATCTACCTGGTCATGAAGGAATACGAGAGGTTTATATAGAAGAAAAAAACATTGACCGTCATCGTTTGAGATGGCTGTTCAGTGTTTGTCGAGGGTTGTTTTCGGAACACTGAATAAGAGTCCGCTGGGGGACCGAACAATGAGCAAAGAGACGAACAATAGCCAACAATAGTAGTCTGTATTTGATACATTCAACGAATCATTGCAAGGTATAATATTTGAACAACTGATCTGCTGCAGGTGCACTTTCAGCCCTTTTCGAACGCAAAATCAAACCAAACCATTTTCTCTGGTAGGTGTTGAATTCCCATGGACACTGTTGAATCAATCGTTCTTCTTGGAGGCCAGCTCAACATACTCTTCGTAATTTCGCAGTAGTAAGATTTCTTCGATTGAACAGTATAACAAATTGTAGGCTAGGCGAGCTTTACTAAACAAATTCAGCCGGTAGAGGTTTTCCCTCACGGCACATACATGAAAAATACAGAGTCTGCCAAACTCGGCCTTCGCTTAGCACGAAACAACGAAAGTTGATAAAGAATTGCAAACGACCTAGACTCGTGAAGCCACCAGACTCATGTAAATTCCCCATAGAAGACCGATGAAGCTCAAAAACACGATTCGTCGTTGGACAGGGATGAAAGTGAAGCTGATGATGGATGCAATAGGCCAAATCTTGTAGCCAGCCACAATTATGGGAATGGTTTCCTGCAAGATATTAGAATAGCTCATGTACAGAGATTAGTAACTCGCCGTCTTGATATTGCTCCAAATCTGAGAACCGCCCTGACCCTTGAGCAGACCCATGATGATCAAAAACGCAATCGTGTTCATGATAGCTCCCGCAGTGATGCAATCGACGAACCACTTGGTCAAAGTGTTGCGCATACTAAACTGGGGCTCTCTATCCTTGTTGATCTGCGCCATGCGCTCCTCGTAGCCTTCCTTGAGCTCGGGTGCATCTTCTGTAGGCTGCATCTCAAGATCATTCAAACGCCCAAGCTGGGGCCCTCGAGCAGCAGGATAGGCGGGAAATGTTCGCTCCAGGTACCCTTGCCAGTGATAGTTTGGAGGCGCGGTCATTAATGTGAGGGAGACAAAGCGCAGAAGCTGGACAATGTCTAGGGACACCGGACGCTGCGGAAATTAGCCAGTGAGCTTTAATAATAGCACCAACTTGAACGTAGGATATTTCTGGTTCAGAAAGATGACATAAAGTCTACTCATTTTGTCAACTTACACTCTGTTGACGAGCCTCGATAAACTGGGCAACGATATTAGAGATGGTCGACAGGCCCGCAGCCTGGAGTGTAGCGGCAACGATCGGAGACGGCATTTTGACGAAAAAAGGAGAAAAGAGCGACTGAATGAGTAAATATCAAGACGCAGAGAATCAATTGCGCGTAAATTAGAGATGTTGAGCTTTCATGTCAGCTTCAGATTGATGAGAATCTTGAGATGAGGTGGAGAGCCTCGTCTCACGTGCGGGCGTTGGAGCTCGGGATAAGTAAGATCCGCAGAATGCAACCCCTTTTCTTTCCTCGTATCAACTGCCGGGCTGTGAGACATTGAGAGCCATCGTCGAGACGAGATATCAATTGAATTAGCTTTGAAGGCTCTGAGTTTGGCGTATAAATGAGGCTGGGGAGTTTTGTCAACTTTGTTAATTTCCAATCTCGGCCTGGATACCAGTCGAAAAAGAATCTGAGCTCGCAGTGATTGACATATTATTCATTCATTAATTTTTTCAGACTGAGCATTGTATTCTTTCGCTGATGGTACTTAGGCTACTGAGATAAACATAAGGGACTTACCAAAGTAAAGTTACTCTACCAGACAACTATTAGAATCTCATCTCTCAGCCAGCAACCAATTTTCAGACTTAGAAACTCAGAATGTCGTGAGGATGTCGGAACCTGAGATAAATATCCGAATGGTTTTGGCCAGAAACTCGAATGTCTACGTTGGAGGGGAACATGCCCATCTTCAATAGGCGATGGCCATGGTCAACGAGCATTTCAACGTTGAGACTATACTGCCCAACCTAGGCAGCGCTACGAAAAGACCTCTATAGTCTCTATTTCGAAACCAGTGATCACAACTCATCCAATTGGGTTCTCAACCGCCTCTATCAGCGTAATTGGTTTAGTGGTAAAATTCTCCGTTGCCATTCGAGCAGCGTCGGGGAGCCCTGGGTTCGATTCCCAGATTACGCATTGAAACCGACGGTTGAGACGAGACAATTCTTTTGCTGTTGTTTCTTTTTGATTTGGCCAAGATCTGAAGGTAGAGATAGTTGTACAATGGAGTGAGGGTATCGTGAATGGATAGGTTGGAGCCAGGCGACAAGACGGAAGGCGCGACTTCCTTTTGTCTATATCTTAGCTAAGGGTCTCTCTCCACTTTAATTCACTGGGAGCTTCTGTTACAGGTTAAGTATGAGTATATAAACCGGAACTGATTGACTTATATGATTATGTCTTATTTAAAAAGGCTTTGTTAGTCTGGACGATTAAGTTATTCAACAGCCCTGGCTGGGAGTCGACTCTCGCCCATCAACATGTACTGACATCCCTCACTCCTCATATAGCAAACCACCAATGAAAGCAACAAAAACAGGTATATATCCCCAATGAAACCACTCATTCCCCCCAATAAGCGACTTGCTCACGAACCCATCAGTCGCCAGCATGAATAGGGCTCCAAGCAATCCAATTCCCATGAGCTTCTTGTCTCCAGTCAGAGCGTTGTTGATAAAGAGGTAAGAGACAACAATGTTCCTTGCACCTTGCAGACGTGCGAGGGATAAGCAGGTCTTTCGGCTCTGAGGATCGGCCGGGATGGGGAATTTGACGACCTTGAGCATGGCTTCCGGCCTGAGCATTGAGTTGAGGCCGATGAGGCCTGGTATGGCAGAGATGACGAAGGCACCACGGTAGAAGAAGGTGTCCCACATTTTGAAGATTTCAGACGGGTTTGAGCTTTTGATGATGTTGTAGGAGGGGAGATGAGGTTGAAGAACACGTAAGATTTGCTCTGAATGTCAGAACCCTATATCATTTCATGGCATGCGGACATAAGCACTATCCCCGCCAGGGTGTATTACTTGTATCTCCGATATGTGTTACCTTAAGCTGCACTGCTATTTCGATATTTTCTTTCAAATAAAATCAAGGGCATAGAGTTCCTCTGATGGTGGTTTGTAGAAAGCAATAGTTTAATCCGCGCTGAAAAACTCTGGGTTGGTCTTCGAGTGTGTGCTTTGAAAGTTGTTCATATATAATTATATTATGCAAGACTGGGACATATAAAACCAATCAAAAATTGATCTATTTTCAAATTCTATTTATTTATATCCTTCCATCTGACGAAATGGCTGGATCCGTTATGGCTAGTCAACCCATGAATACAGAGACATGTTAATCATTGATCAATATTTGGTACTTCAGAAAGCTGACTCAAAGGAACTACAACAATGCCGCAAATCGTAAACGGAAGGGAACACATCAGTCAATCGATATTATGGGCCAGTAGACAAATGAGGTCCTATGCAAGCTGGGTTGTGTAGAAGATTCCATTAAACTTGTACGTCGCTTTCACCCTGGAGATATAACAACTATCTATATACTCGGATGATTTTATTAACTCTATTGGTTCACCATGATACTAGCTAAGGCTAAGAATAGATGCACGTCTCTGAAAGACCCTCTGACTTGTGTACGAGTCCACTACTAATTGGTATCGACCTCTGATAAAGGGATGGCCGTGGATGGTTAGCCAACACTTACCCAAGTCCAGTCACAAAGTCAAACTAACACCATAACATTTTCCGCTATAGAATTATAGGACATACAACGCGGATTTATCCAAATGACCTGGACATGCATATCCAGAGCGGGCATCGGAGTGTTTGTCCAGCTACAGAAGCTTACACAGCATCATCTGACCAAGTCAACATCAACAACATCACGATAAGAAGCCCAACCCCACCCACCACAACCGTAAAGCATTTCCCCATCTGTGCCGTAGATACGTCCCCTATCTCGGGACTATCAATTCTGCATACCTACGTCACTATTTCCAGCGATAAGACTACTGTACCCCGCGTTTCGACTCTCATTCGACCATCCCAAAACGGTTATGTTAACCCGCAGGCGGCCTCGAAATGTAACCAGATTTGGGTTTCACTGGCGTTTATCTTGACGATATGCTTGACGTGGAAACAGGTATGGCATAAAGAAAAGAAGGCTGCTGTGTAGATCATCGTGACTCTGTAATTACTCGATATCATTGTTTGTTTGTGAAGGATACTCTTCATCATGCTTGTCTTTTCGGAGAGTCTTCATCCTAGTACGGTTCATACTGTACTTGTTGTGTCGTTTTGTGCCAGTGCTTGTGCGTGTTTGGGTCTTTTGGCTCATACTCTCGTGTACAAGCGAAAGACACTCAATCGATATGCGTATCCATCATCTCCTCCACCAGAACCTGTAAAGAAGACCGCTCCAGTAGACTATACTACTGTCTATCCTCCATCGCAAAGACACGCTCTCCCTGAAATATCGCCAGACTTTGGCTCTGGCGATGTTGACCTTTCCGTGGCATCAAAGCCTCTTCTGAGACTAGATGAGGACTATCGCCATGCGAGTCCCAATACATTCAACTTCACTAGCTTCAGTGTTGGCGAGATTCGACAACTGGGCGATTTTCCCGACTACGCAAAGCTGTCAGGCGTCCCTTTACCAGAGCCTCTCAAGAGCTTCAATGTCGACAAAGCATTGCCAAGACCATATCGCCCATTCCGGTGGGCTTATCACCAGACCATGTGTAAGTGCTACCCCATCGCCTCAATACAGCGACGAATGACTAACACGCTTTAAAGCGCTGAAGAAGATGGATCCAGACTTCTGGCTAGAGATAGAGAACACATATTGCGAACGCGTCGCTCAACGAAAAAGCCTGTATGCAAAGCACGGTACAGACGTTCTGCAGGCCTTGCCCGGCTCCGAGCTCGCATGCAAAGAGCTCATGGAGATGGTCATTCAATTCCTCTGCGCGCGATATCCCCAAGCATTTGAACTCCATGGCAAAGTATTTGTCAATCACATTCTGGCAGTCAAGGAAGATCTTGATCAGACCGAGCCTCTGCTCTTCCTTCTCAATCACGTCCCCGAGGACTTCGCACTCACACTAAGAGATCCTGCGACAGGACGGTATTGTTTTAGAGCAGGTGTCATTTGCTCCTCTGTTGGGTGGAAACTGAGTGAGAAGATTGGATTGGGGTTGCCGGAGATACATGCTCCTGTGCCTGATTACAAGGAGAAGATGGAGTTTAGCATGGACCGGTACATCAGCTTGGACCCTGCCACATCGATACGTTGCTAACTGGATGACAGATTTTTCACAAAAATGCCTACCAACAGTCCCATCCAGCGCGGATCATGGGGTCTCGAAGTCGGTCAACCGCTCTTCATCCCCGCCGAAGACCCGGAGTTCAAGACTCGAGAAGTCCAGAACCCCACTCTTACCGAAGAAGACATTTCCCTTCGGGTTGACTGGCAGACCTTACGTCGCTTGCCTCTCTCGGGCGCTATCGTCTTCAACTTCAAGGCATTATTCACACCAATGACTGAGTTTAGAGATGAGCCTTACGTGCCCTCGCTGGTCTTGAAGGTGTTGAATGAGGGGAAGGAGAATATCATGAAGTACAAGGGGACGTGGCATGTTGAGCATGTTACGAAGCCGACGCTGAGGAAATGGGAGAGGGAGCAGATTGAGAAGGGGTTGATCCCTAAGGATTGGGATGTCACTACATTGGCGGAGAATCCGTTCTTCCCTGGATGGGAGAGGAAGTGGACTGTCAATTGAGTGAAGATCTTATGTAGCGATGTTTAATTTATTTCTTATGCATTCTGTAATCTCTCAGCACGGTACCTGTGAAGATTTGATGCTGCAAGTTCATGCACATCGTTAGACAGAGGCAGGCTCTCAGAATGGCTGAACAGGTAGACCAGGCAATGAGTTATTATCTTGACCACGAGGTTCTTTGTTGTAAAGTCCTATAACTATGCTTCATTTATGGCACGTTCATATGTAAAGATAATTCATAAAAAACATAAGATTGATCTAGCAACTCAGAAATGATCTTCTACCAAGGGTATTTCCTAACCTCGCCCTCCTTCTCAACGTCCAAACCCCTCGCCAACTGCTTCTCATGCTCTCTATCGAGATACTCCAACAGCACCTCACCATACTTCTGCTTCCCCTTATAATTCGCAACCTTGTCATCCCAACTCCTCACCGCACTCGCCAATCTCCCCGGAACATAATCCTCCTGCGCAATCTCTGTCACAGGGTGAAAATACGTACGGATAGTAAACACTACGCCACCAGTCTTTGGCAATCGACGAAGAGACTGTCGCTCAGAGCGAAACATGTGGTGCTCAACAGCTCTATCCTTCTCGGCGGTGCTCCAGCTGACAGAGGGTGCATCTTCGCTGCCGATACTCCAGCTCCAGGCTAGACTGTCGTCGACTTGGAGGAAGTAGTTGTTGCGGTTGTAGACTGTTTCTGGGCGCAAGCGCTTGAAGAACTTGCACATTCCGGTCTCGAGCTTTTCTTTGAAATGGGGAACGTCGCCTGATGTGTGGATGTCGGAGAGGGACATGCCGTATTTATCTGATAGACGCCAAAAACCAGCGAGGAGAATGGCGCCGGCGAGGAGATAGTATTGACCATCAGGACGCTCGATCATGATGGCGAGATCGTCTTGGATGAGGCGGGAGCAGATGGCCATGGGATCTTCAGCTAGTGGACGCTCAACAATGTTGAAGTCTTCGCCTGACCATTTATTCTTGATCCCAACTGCCGTCCGTTCAAAAAGACTCGGATATCTCGCAGGGAGATAATCAGCCAACTCCTGAAGAAGCTCAATAGCAGCGGGATACGCATCAGGGTGCGTATCAACACACTTTGTCCCTCTCTCCTTGATCCTCACAGCTTTATCAGCGTGATATTTTGGATAGTGGTTATCCAGCTCAATCCACTCCTCTACGGGACATGTCCGCAGACCCATGGTGACTTGGTAGTTGGGACCATAGCGGAATGCTCTGTAGGGTAGGGGTTTGGTCTTTTCGATGGACCAGTTGGGATATGGCTCTGGGATGGGGGTTTTGTAGTCGCTTGGTTGGTAATTTGCTGATACGGGAGGGAGTTTGCTTTTGTAGCGGAAGCTTTTGCGGCTTTGGATGATGTCGTTGAGCTTGTAGCCGAGAAGGGCGAGGCTTGTTATGATGCTGACGAGTATGACGGCTTCATGAGGGCCGAAGGATGATAATGAAAAGTCCATCATGATCTGGACAAGATAAGTACTATCCCGAGGTGCAAGTACAATAGAGAGGTGCTTTTGTTGTGAAACAACCGTGTAAGTCAAGACATATATACACAACCCTCAACACTCCTAGCAACCATACCACCCATTTTAACCCACCCTCCCACTATCATCCTCCCATAGAAACAAGTTACGTATCTATCATTTCACAAACCGGAAATCGCTTCTCCAAACGGACGCCCCACGCCCCGCGACCTCCGCATCCGAAAACCCCACCATCTCAAACCTCCGGACAACTTGACCCAAATAGGAAAAACCATGCTATCGCCATCTTATCATTCCCCGCAAACACTCCGGTAACATTGCTCCAAAGAGGGAATCAATGCTTGGTG
>JABSSZ010000906.1:0-24354 GCA_013755755.1 Fusarium sp. NRRL 25184
GCTAAGTGTTTAATTAGTATTATAATGAGGGTGGTTAGATATAGGGCAGGTATTATCAGACTTTTGTCCTATAATTTTAACGTCCATCCATACAGTACACACAGTTGAACCCTACACTACCATGCAATGCCAATCGAGAGCGCCTTCACATTCACGTCCAGAGTTAAAATGACACGAACGGCACATTGTATTAATAGTGGTATAAAACTAAAGTCTCGGCGGAGCATAGCAAGCTTTTCTGATTTTGACTCTAGCGACACCTCACGCAGTGTGCGTTCTTCTAAAGAAAAAGAAGGAGAAAAGCCTCGTTCTGTGGTATCATAAGCATAAACGCTGACATCAAACATCAACACCATCTATCCATCTTCTATTTTAAACTCCCCCAAGTCTTACAGCGAGCCAATGAGTATCCCAGGAGAACCACTATGTTGGTCCTCCGCCGAGAGGGAACGAAGTGAATTTCCGTGTCCCTGCTATGAGGGTTCACATGGCCTGGCCGGTTTGTCGCCTCAGAATATTGCCGTCGCTCTCACTTCGGGAGTGTCGAGGTGAGGGGGCAAAGTCAGATCCATCGTATCGGCCATAGATACTGGGTACACGAGGCTGAGGAGGCACAGGAGGCCACTCGCTAACGTCGCTCACTCCACTGGTATATCGTGAAGTGTAACTCTCAGCCCGAGAGTGTCTGACGGTTTGACGGTTTGTGCTATAGAAGGAGCTGGCGGCAGTATAGCGTGGCATGTTTTGAATGTGCCCCATGCTAGACATGTGTCGGCCATCGAGCTCCAAGTCGAAGGGGTTCGAGTGAACGTTGCCGCGCCAGACTTCCTGTGGCCTTAGCCTCACACCGTCACCTGTCGATTGGGGTGTAAGGTTGCGCGACATGGTCGGGCCTTGCCTCCGATCGACTGACTCTCTATAGGCCATCGGTAGCGGTTGCATGGGGTCAGGAGACAAGCTGGAGCTCTCGTCGGCGAACGGGTTATCCAAAGAGTGAGGCCGAGCAGGGACAAGTGGGAGTGGCACAAGAGAACCGTGAGGCAAGACGCTACCGCGACCATATGAGTCCCCACGAGGCGCAGCAGGAATGGTGTTGGCATCAGAAAAAGGGTTGGGGCTAGGAGTTCGTCGTCCATCATAACCATCGTCCGGCACAGGGGGGGCTGCTGCGAGGTCCACGACGCTTGACTCTTCGATAAGTCGTGACCACCATCCCTGCTGTTGCCCAGGAGCTGCGCTCCCTCGGCTAGGGGCGCGGTTTGTAGACGCGCTGCGGCTTTCGGCGCCGAACTGAGAGTTTCCTCGGCTCATGTCGACATGAGAAGAGCTCATGGACTGTCGGAAGCGTTGACCAATCTTCTTAGCATTGGCGCTCATAGCAGCAGCGACCTTGACAGAGCGAGGCGTTGGACCGAGCGAATGATTGTCGATTTCGTACTTCTCCTTGCCAGATCCGCCTTGAGGGAAATCGAGCGGGGTGAGAAGAGTGCTCCTTCGACGCTGCTGTCTCCGTCTCCTAATGAGCCAAAAGATGACAAGTGCCAGGAAAGACAATCCCACTATGGAACCGACAATACTGCCTACAACGACTGGAGTTGGGCCTGCATTGTCGGATTCCTTTTTGACAGCTGAATCAGGACTTTCGGTTTTCGAGGCATGGTCGCTTCCAGCAGTCGCACCGAGGCCAATGGTCGTAAGGCCTCCGTCGGCTAGAGTCGCTGTACTAAATGCCGGCGCAGCTCCGTCAGCGCCCGTCTCACCATCATCGTAAACGAAACTATCAGATGCTTCAGTAGTCTCAGTAACGAAAGAAGCAGTTCTGGTTCCGGATCGGGTTTGGAGGGTCGTTGACCGAGATGGAGGACCAGTGAAGGTGAAGGATGCAGTATCAAAAAGGAGAACCTCCGAAGTAGATGCCGAAGACGAGGACGATGACGATGACGATGAGGACTCAGTCTCGATGATGAGTCGAGCATTTTCTGGAGTATCCTTAGGCGCCTGAACAGGCGTCGTTACAGGGTCCGGTCCATCGATTAATCGGGCATCCTGTGGTGTCTCCTGAGGTGCCGGAGGCGTCGTTGTCTGGACGGTTGTTGTTACCGGATCCGGTCCATCTGTCAATCGAGCATCTTCTGGCGTTCCCTTAGGCAGCTCTTCAGTGGTTGGCTGAACAGGTGTCGTTACCGGGACAGGACCATTAACCACTGGGGGGTCTTGGGGCGTTTCCTGTGGGGGTGGTTGAGAAGTTGGCTGAGCAATCGGTTCGATGGGAACTGTCGTCTCGTTCAGATTTGCGCCACTAGTTTCAGGCGCTGCCTCTCCTCCAACTGCAGGTACAGTCGTTGGAATGGGCTCGACTTCTTGCGTTGTAGGTACAATCAATGATGCAAACACTGGGGTATCTACAGCAGGATCGGCTGCGGGAACAGATGTCAGGTCTGCAGCAGGCACAGTTGAAGCCGGCGGCAATTCAACGCTGTCGGTGTTCTCTGTAGCGTTGGCTGGGACATGGTATGTAACCACGATGGTGGTAGGCTCGGGGATGACCACATAACGAGACTCCATCTTTGTCTTAGTGATCACCACGGGTGCCCGTTCTTCGAGCGAGTGTGTATTGTTGGTATCGATTTCTCGTGGTATGCCGGCATACTGTCTTCCGAATAAAAAGTTGAACAAAGCCCGTGTTCGGAGGGCTAACATCCTCGACCAGAAACGTTCGCGATGCCAGTCGCTGTTAGTGAGAGCTGGAGTCGGAGCCTAGCCCAACCGTGAACAGAGGGAAAGTCTGATAAATGAGCAAAAGCTTAACATAGGGCCCCTGTGGCCATCTACTTTCTAGCAATATGCATGTAGATGGATGACCCAGTCACCTTACAAATGTAATGAAGGTAAGAGAATGTAGATATCACGGCCAAATACCGTGATGAGAAACGAGAATGAGTGAATAAGGGTACGACAAGAGAATGTAGAGGGCGCAAAACAAGGAAAGACACCAAGAGAAACAGAAACAGAGAAGGAAAGGAAGACAAGACAGAAAGTGTGAGAGAGAATGAAACGACAATATGATTGCTCGGAGTGGGAGGGTGGTCAACCTAACGTTAAGGTATGTACCGAGCCGACCTACCTTGACTCCCTTTACCCTTTACTAGTGTTTTAGCTGTTTCCAGATACAACTGACATTATACATCAGTTCAAGTACGGTAGACATGGGTTCGTCGTCGCTAGGAGCAATACCCTGTCCTGTGACAGATCTGAAGCACAACAGCCTCCCCACGCTGTCTGAGCTTCACTACCTATCTACTCGACTAGTCAGGTCCTAGTATCCGAGCACCGAGGAGCAAACAAAAGATCCGATGTGACCAACATAAACAAGGTTGATATCCCAGACTTCTGGGACGCCTTGGCTCTCTTGGCTTGCGTGGCCCTGTGTGATGTTTGCATTTGCGTTTGTCACGAGGTTCCAGGCGGGTGTTTTCCCTTTCCCGTCGGGATGACATCCAAGCTCCAGGTAAAGTGGAAGCTGGTCGGAATAATTAGTAGGATGTCACCCACATGTGGCATCCTTCCTTTTGTTTTTTGCTTCTTTTGTTTCTGTTTCTTGTTTGCTTTAACGCCTTAATTTTAAAAACGGTCTCGGCAATGTGGGCGGCATCGCATCGCGATGGTGTTGATGCATAATGCGCGTACAACACAGAATGTTGTTGATGGAAAAAGAAGTCCCGAAGCGGATTTAGGTGAGTGAGCCTCAGCAAGGAGATGAATTTCAGGTGGGGATTGATCCAGATTCCAGAGTCTGGTCTGGTCTGGTCAATTATCTTGGCAGGAGCAGTAAGTCATTCAGGTTAGTGCCCGAGCGCTACTAATACCTGTACCTGGCCACCTGAGACACCTGAACATCCACCACCGTTTCTCCCTGTGGCCCTTCCCGCCAGCAAACGCGCCGAGCCCGGTACATCGCACCTAAAGTTAGGTAAGGTAGCCAAAGGCCCCGCTGCTAGAACGTGGAAGACAAGGCACGGCAAAATATCCCACGAAACAAAGCTCGCTCTAGAACAAGATGACAGACAGACTGGAAATTTCATCCTCCTGAGAATTGTTTGGCTAGCAGCTAATCAATGAACGTGCATAGTACCTGCATAACGTACCTGAAATGTGTCTCCTTTGGGATGATGCCAGTATTAGTTCGAGAGTTACCAATAACGGACGGCATATTTATCACCACCGCCACCACATACAAACAACTCCTCAACACCATCACACACAGGAAACCAAACAAATCAGCCCAATAGCTCAGTATTAGGAAACACAGCAGGGTTGAATCGCCAGATAGATTAGGCTAGTAAGCAGAAAACAGCTGGTTCAATCCTTCTTCATGCACTATCAATCCCATGTGCCATCTACGTTAACTATTTATGTTGTACTTCAGACCTCCTCTCTCAAGATCCTTGTTTGGATCAGTTCATCCGCTCAGGCATCCCTTGACTTACCGCTCCTAGACCCATGTTCCGGGCCACAACCGCCCACATCCCTGTCGCCCTTCGCCTCGAGCCTGACTCGGACTGTCACCGTTTCTCGTACTTAAAATCTGTCTGTGCCCCTGTTAGCGACGCCTTTCGATTACCGAAATAGAATATCTGTCCGTAATGTCGAGTCCCGCTGAGTAACCAGCATGGGACAAATAAAGCTGATGGCGTGCGAAGACGCTAAAGCTTTTGATACCGTAACCTTAAACTTGGATATCGTCCTTCATTCCAGGGATGGTCTTGAGAAAGAACTGTAAGCTTTACCAGTCTATTGGGAGTTTACCAGGTTGTCGGGTAAGCTGTTGAGATGAATGGGACTTTAAGGAGAGTTTCCGTATAAACACATCCTGAAGAGTTCCATAAAACTCCTGCGTGCTTCGTTTATGGGATTAGACGGTGATTTGAGAACGTAATGAAACACTAAGGTTGAGTCTATGTTTAGACTTGACCAATACTAATTTTAAACAATATATGGTTAAGCTTCATGTGATTATTTGGGATGAGAACATCATTCAGTTATATGATTGTGTGAAAAGCTGGAAGACTAACCTCTTATACTCCTTCCGCCATTGAACATGTGTAGTCCCAAATCCTCTCAATTCTAAATACATTTACTATTCTTGACAATATCACAATCTGTGGTTTACAAAGTTCCCAAAAATAGTACAAGGAAACTTTTCTTAATTCCCTCGTTTGAGTTGCTTTTCTGAGACCCAACGTTAAGATGAAGATCGAGTGAGTGGCCCTCTCTTCTTCCCTCGCATTCCGTATTTCGTGCCTACCCTTTAACTAGAGATAAGAGAGGGCATTAGTTCATACCCATATATTCATAAAAGCCAAGATCTTCTTCATGATTGTTTGTTTCCTGATGAAATTCGGGGCATGGGAGGTTTCGCTATATATCAATTGCATTATCCAGAATGACAAGAGTACATAATCTAGAGTGAAGCATATACCAGGCACTCAAACACCTATTCACAGCGCAACTAAACAAAATCTTGCAGACAACACCTGGAGAGAACTTCGAACTCGGATTGGGGAACGCATTGAATTAGTCAACTCAGTGAATCTTGTATTGTGGTCTAGGGTATGTTGGTTCATGAAGGGTTCATTCTTCGCCAAGGTTTTTGAACCGGGTTTGGCAAATATTGAATGAGCGAGTGAAGAAGTTCATTGCAGTCGAGAAACGGTTGCTTCTCTCACTGCCCCTTACTAAAAGCCTTGGGCTCTGATGTTTCGTGTTGGCATAAGAAGCAATTCAGGTCACAAGATACCTCATACCAGAATCCTTTATATTATTTCATTGGATCCTTCAAATAAAGTAAGTTAGGTTCGTGGCACCAAGACAATTCTAGCACTTCCATTGGCGTTATCTGACCATATTAGGAAGTGACATGAAACAACTTCTTAAGTGTTCAGTCGCTCTCATCGTATCTCTCAAACATCCATTACCAATGAGAATCGACCGGTCCTGCACGAAGCATGAATTCATACACAGTATGGTGATGCATTGAAGGCAGTCAACAGCTGACCAATCGCGGAAATAGGGGTCCATTTGCCGGGTAAAGGCGGTGGTGGCTTCGGTCCAGGCACCGCTAACTCACTCATATCATGGCTGGATGCATCCATTCGTTCACTCGGGAACATCGACATGACCTCCTACTTACCTAAACAAGACAACTGATATCCTCTTCTCATATCGCTTCAGCAGGAGATAATTAGTCTCTCAGGAGGCAGAGCCTATGGTTGGCTCTCTTGTTAGGCATTGAAATAACCCCGCGGCTGCTCCCGCATGGACCGAGCCGATCTTGGCACTGACCAACACCTCGACTCAACCTCAGTCACCGAAACTTTTGAGGCTTCGTCTTTCAACGCACTTTGTCCTTTCCACACCAGAGGCTCAATTCTATCGTCTGGTCCAGTCTCTGTTAACACACTCTTGTTTTGTTGTCTGTTTCATAGCTATTGGCTAGCGTATCGCTTTTGGGTCTCTCTTGAAAAGTCTTATCATTTATAGTTATTCTTCATCAGTTCATCATCTCCGTCAGCTTCTCTCCATCGATAGCCAAGCTGTCTTGAGGCCCTCACTCAGCTTCTGCTTCTGCATATTCAATCAACATCTAGCTACTGTATGTACTCTGTGCCATGTCACACCTCGCTGGACCAAAGCTGACGTCGTCTTCTCTTTTGCATAGCATCCTATAGCATAGCTAGCTTCCATCCATAGCCCAAGCATTCTGTCTCGCGGTAACTTACATTGTTAGTTGCGCCACTACCAGTGCTTCAGCTGCCATGTTTGGAAACTTCACCTCCTTCGGTAAGCTAGTCTTCTCTCTATCCACCTCTCATCACACTTGAACCTCATCCTTCCCAACACATTGTGATCCTCATGAACGTCTGATCCTCACAAAACACATCATTAACCCCCTCACTTTGTTTCCCTGTCTATGTCGCCTGCCCCTCCCCCACAATTCTGTTACTTTACGGCCTACCTCTCCACCTTGATAGATCCTGGCTGAACTTTGTCTTCTTCAGCCGGCATTCCGGCCAAGAGCAAGGTTGATCCTAAGGACGTGCCGCCTCCCACGCCGGTTACCCTTCCTCGCTTTCAACCTTTTGCTCAGGGCGACGATACCGTCGATGAATCGTCTGCGTTATCTACTCTTCTCCGTAACACCGGAAGATCAACTGCCGCTCTTGGTCCTTCGGGTTTCTCTGCCATTGGTCTTAATCTGAACCTCGATGCCAAGCCCACAGACCTGATTCCTGACCCTTCATTCATCCCGGATTTCGATAGTTGGGACAAACTGTCGCCAGATGAAGCCCAAGAGAAGAATCAGTCCACCCGGAACCCCCTAAGAAATGGCAATCTCTCTCCTGGCTGCCATGTGTACCTCGAACGCAAGAAGGAATTGTCGAATGTCAATGAAGACGCCTTCCGAACCGTCAGAAGGCTTCCAGCCCCCAAAGGAAAGACACAGGCTCGTTTAGGGAATGCCTATGAGTTTTTCCGTTGCCTTGAGGCCTTTACCTCTTTTTGGGATGACCCAACTCAACCATTACCGCTTCCTCCTTCCCCTGAAGCTTCTCCCGAAGTTACTTCGTCCGGTGATGCCGCCAAGTCGGGGGACGCAAAACCTGCGAGCCCCAAACCGGATGAGAGCGCAAACTTCTTCAGAACCAGCGCGGGATCCTCTATGCCACTTGAGTATCGCAATAACTTGATAACATCATTCCTCAAACTTGTTGCGTATGACTTTGGGTGTAACGTCTCGCCTTCTCGAACCGAACCACGACTTCACTTCAGTTCACCCCAAGGATCTGGTTCTCGCAGATCTTTTTGCCCCTCTGGTTGCCTTTTTATATTTCAAAGTCCCACAACCCGTGAAGCCGCTCGTGCAGGTGTGGTCCACGGGCCCGTTGCCGCCGTCAGTGCCAGAGGTACAACTGACTTCACTCAGCCTGATCCCGAGACTGCGCAATCACTCGACCTCGCTCGAGAGATCGTAGCAGCTCTTATTACGGCGCAGCATCGTGCACGTGAAGGAAAGACTGAAAAGCGATTTGGTGAGGGAGAATGGTGGACGACCAAAAAGCGCTGGGGAGGCGGTCCTGGAGGGCCCATAGGACGCGAGATCGAAAAGGACCTGGTACAAGGCGACAAGGACGCCAAACCCAGTGACGAGAACGGTCTTCCGATGCCACTTGCTAAGAAACCTCGCAAAAACATGAGTATTTACGACAACTATCGCATGATTCGACCTCCATCGTCGACTTGGGACAAAAAGGCTCAATACGAAGCCATTGGGAGTTGCAAGGGGGCCGACTATGATGATATCTTTGTAGTGAGCTCGTTGTTTCACCATATCTCGGTCATCCGTGTCAGAGTACCTAATCGGCTGCTTGAGGCCCTGGAAGGGGCACGGGAGCCAGATGTATCCAGGCGAAGTTGGGGTAAGGTTGAGGCTTGGAGGAGCCCCTGGTACGATTTATTCGACACCACACAACGACTAGCAGCTATGAAACTACTCTGGGTGATGATGGCTTACCAGATGAGAAAAGAGGGTGTGTCTGATGATGGGGACGTTGATATGGCCAATGCTTAAGCTTTTTTTTTTTTTTTTTTTGAGGTGGGCCATGGGCTTGGGAAATCTCATTCTTATGTGCATTAGTATACTGGATCTCAGCAGGAGAAGTCAGCACAAGGTTTAGGAAAGACTAAGATGGCATAGTTGCCTAGTTGGTTGATCACACGCATACATACCTAGGGTATCCATACATAACATACATTAACTAGGGTCACATTACCGTCTCCGGTTCCGATTAGCTTGGCTTTTTCTATCAATCAGATACCCTTGAGGAAGAGGGTTACAATGAGGCGGCAGCTGAGACTGGGACGACTTCTATCACCTGCAGATGTTGCATGGATTTGTCTGGTAAGTGACTCTGGCTTTACCTTGTAATCGTCGTCACGCCATCAGAGATTCGAGCAATGAAGGCTGAACTGCAAGTCTCATGAGTTTGTTGGTACACACTCATACACGATGCAACACACAGATTCCATAAACCTTATGCTCAGGTCTAGAACATTGATTCAGGGAACACCAAGGGTGGTCGGGTAACCACATGCAAGGCATGGGTATTGACCTTGCCGTCGGGTCTCTTGGAGTTGGCATAAGAGGCCATGGTATAGTGTTTCTACAGGGTGGAGAGAGAGATCAGGGGACTTGAGACATGTCGAGCATGGCACGATACAGATCGAAGCCGAGGGAGACGCGGAGCATAGTTTCCTGTAGCGTTCCGTATTAACGGGTGAGCTAGTTAGGGAAATCACCCCATATTGTCTTAGATATTAAGCGAATGTGGATATGTGTTGGTGTCGGTGTTTGTGGATGCATAGAAAGGCTGAAGCTATCTTATTTGGGACGGAAACCCGCGTGGCATAGTCGAGTCTAGTGATGGAGGACGTGGAGGCTTGTGACTTTGGCTTTTGGGCTCTGAGGCTTTTGCTTGGAGCCTGCCGGACATGATACGGAAAAGAGAAGGATGTGTTAGTTGAGAATGTGATGTGAGTGCGTACAGTTCTTAGGAGACTCCGAGAACTATGTCATGGTATATGTACTTTGTTGAAGTGATCGGAGTGCTGTACCGACAATTTGAATGGCACGTCGAGAGTGTGTAAGTATATTGGGTATCGTCATCAAATCAGGCCCAGCATAATGGTAGGTAGCCCTGATATCCAATCCTCCGTGACAAAGCTGAGGCCCTCATCACAGCCACCAGAATGCAACTGAACAAGACCCTAAAAACCATTCATCCAGGTGGCCCAAGCTCCTCAAGCCTCAATTCCCCGCTCAGCTCCAGGCGGCTGAGCAGTAACGTCCGTCATTGGCCCACTCAGCCCTGGTTCAGCTGTCGGTATGTCCGTCTGCTAAACCGTTACGGGATGATCTTCGTGCCGTAGATGGGGGAGCTATCGGGTAATTTCAGCCATTTTTTTCTTCTTCTGTGTTTTTGTTCGCACGCAGGTGCATGATCGTGAATTTGTTGTCTTTCCCTTGCTTGGATGATTAGGATAGCCCCTATTTGCTGTATGTATGTCTTGTATCGTTTGGCTATGGTTGGTGGAAGTTATGATAGTTTCGGACATGGCTGAATATCATTATCCTGGGAGTTACTTCTTTGATTGTCTGCATAGTCTCTTGCAAACACATAATAAAGTGCTTATAGAGTGGTTCAGTCTATTGATGAAATTGCTCACTTGACGTTGAAAAACCCCCTGCTCCGGGCCTGCATCGGTGATCGCCGTTGCACCGGCTTCGGGAAGCGGGTGCGGAACGCCGCCTCAGCCTGACAGGGGCCGAATATCAGAGTCCGGTCTTTATGACGTTTGAAGCCTTTCGCATCTCGAGACATTAATTGGCCAACATGCAAAATTCCAGATTCAGCGCGCCTAGGAACTCAATCTTAGGGTAATTGACAGGTGGACATGGGGGGCGTCGATCATTGTTAGATACACGTTTTACCCTAAACTTGACCACGTTTTTGAGACTGGTTATGAATATGGCGTCTTGTCCGATATCACATACCGTACCCGCCTCGCCTGCGGTTCCCCGAGGTGACATTTGAAACATCTCAGCGAAAACGTTGGTTTTGATGGAGACTCAAAGCCTCGATAGCGGAGATATGTCGCAGATTGGTCTTTGGATTTAGTGATCGAAAGGTATTTCACACATGGCGTAGGTCTCGACCATGAAGAATCAATCTGCCACTAGCAGATAAAATATCATATATCTGACGAACCGACAAGAGCAAAAGAGCCGCTACCTTGTAAATTACAGTCGCTGATATTTCATATCAAGCAACGGATAAGGTCAGATATGTAGCCATGATGAACTGTTATTACATGGGCCAAGAAACACCACGACACGTAACGAGGGACTTGGCTGATGTCTGATGAGACGACAAACAGGGCATGGCAGGATCAGAGCACAGAGATTCGGCATTTTGAAGCCGGGGCCCAGTCAGTCGGGTCGGAAACTAGCACTGTAGTGTATGAGATCCCTGCAGAAGCACAGCCTGAATTTGATCAAGAAAAGAGTCTTTTGATAATTAGAATAAGTATCAATGACGACGTGGACGAACAGAGTAATTATTCCGAGTTGGGCAGTCTAAAGAGAACAGATAGAGAAAGTAAAAAGCAGTGTAAGGAGTATTTCCCAAATAGAGACGGTGTGATGTGAAATATTGCCAAGTCGGACGCATCTCGTGCTGTAGCGCAGTCGAACATCTCCGTAGTGGTCGTTGAGCTAACACCAGCGATTTCCATTGTCGGCCATGTTTCCCCTTTGGGCCTCTTCTGGCGCTGAGCCTCCATTACCAAGCTGTCAAGACAACAAAAGTTGCATCACAGGACATGAGAGCAAGCAATAGCTTCAAAGACAAAGACATAGTCGAGTTACACTAAAGTTAGTTGAATATTCTCAGAGCTTGGATATAGGATTTAAGAAGATGCTATATCCTCTCAACTGTTACTGCTTCTCTACAGTCAGCTTCAGGTCCCATCCCCTCTAGCCATTCAAGACCTATAGTACAGCACTGGTTGCACTATTGAAGGGTCCTACCTAAACCATTCCCCCCACATCACGGCCCTACGATACCCCCAGAAAGTTCCAGTCGAGCTGGGTCCCTTAAACACGGCATTTCTCAGCAACGACCATTAATCGATCAATCGTCTTAGACTCAGAGGCAAAATACCCATTATAGGCGCAACTGCCGCGATTGTCTAAAACATCAACCACATCAAAACCAGGGAATTAACCATCAATTGCCCTGATCGGCCGCTGTATAATCATCTTATCTCTACACCCTACACACCCTCCCCCCTGTCCTAGACCAAGCTTGCGAGACCTTGACCTTGACCTTGACCTTGACCTTGAACCTCATTGCTTTTCTTGTTGCTCTCATCTACGATTTTTATTTCCCTTCTTCCTAAGCGCTTGACTGGTTTATATCATACCGTCTCCCGCCGTTCACTATCAATCAGACAAGATCATATCGACATCTTCTCTTCTCCTCAGCTCTTCTCTTAGTTTACTTTGAAGGTGTTCCCCCGCCTTCAGCTTTCAAAGACCAAACGCCCCGTGCACAACTAGGTACCTACGCTGCTTTCAGCTCTGGAACCAATCCTATCGAAAAACCACCCAATCCCGACCCCCGGCCTTTAGAGAACCCCTAGATCAATCAATCAAAGTCAAGTACTCGAGCGAACGAGCGTAAAGAACGAGCGCCTTCTTCTCGCCTCTTTTTTTGCCCCGCGTGAGCATCCCATCAGCATTAGCGTTCATCAGCACAGCATCAATCAGCAGCACTGGTCCATACTTGAGCACTTGACCGTCCCACGCGCTTTTACTACAGTATCGTCATCGCGCCCAGCTTCGCCCCAGAACTAGGTACATTTTTACATGTACTATCCTGTCTGATCTGTCTTGGCGCCGAGCCCGAGTTTCCCAGGCCCAGCCCAGCCAGGCTTGCTTTCTTCTTCATCTTTTCTTACCTGCATTTCTTTCGACCGACCCGACATCTTTCTTCCAACATCATCAGCAAACTCCAGATACGATCGATATACTGAGCCGCTGCTCTACCCAATACCTTCAACTCCAGACAACACCGAAACCGCCCCGTCATGTCCGGATATCCGGGTTACAATTCTGGCCGCTACGGCCAGCCGCAACCCCAATACCATCAGCAGCCTCAGGGCAATTATTACCCGTACGACTCCCCCTCCAAACATGAACATCATTTGATACACGTCCCCCGCATTTCCTATACGCCCGGCGATCGCTTATGCTATTGCCCGACGAACCATTCGTCATCATGGAGCTCATAACTAACAATGTCTTCACTTCTATAGACCCCAACCTTCGTACGGCGGTGGCTACCCGCAAGGCCAGCCTTCTCCTCAGCCGCCGTTTGGTTACCAACAACAGCCTCCCCAACAGCAGTACTACTCAGGGCATCCTCCTCAACAACAGCAGTACGGTGGTCACTACCAACAAGGACCTCCCCAGCCTAATTACGGCTCGCGACCTGGTGGTATGTTACACACAATGCGCTGCTCGACCGACTTGTACAGTACCAGCTAACTCTAACCAGGCGGTCCCGCTCCTCCTCCTACAGCACCTCAGCAATTCGGTCATGGCGCTCCCAATAGCTACAACTTCAGATACTCGAACTGCACCGGCAGGAGAAAAGCTCTCCTTATCGGAATCAACTACTTCAACCAGCGCGGACAGCTCCGCGGCTGTATTAACGATGTCCGCAACATGACTGCTTATCTTTCCGAGCACTTCGGCTATAAGCGCGAGGATATGGTGATCCTCACCGATGATCAGCAAAATCCCATGAGCCAACCAACCAAACAAAACATTCTTCGAGCTATGCATTGGCTAGTGAAAGATGCTCGACCTAACGATTCCTTATTCTTTCACTACTCAGGTACGAACTATGCTTTGGAGTCTCAAGCTTCCCCAAGCTTCAGGACATTTACTGACAGTCGCAGGTCATGGTGGACAGACAAAGGATCTAGATGGCGACGAAGACGACGGCTACGACGAAGTCATTTACCCGGTCGACTTCAGACAGACCGGTCACATCACCGACGACGAGATGCACCGCATCATGGTTCGCCCCCTACAAGCTGGTGTTCGCCTGACAGCAATCTTCGATTCGTGTCACTCTGGTACCGCCCTCGATTTGCCTTACATTTACTCCACGCAAGGTATTCTGAAGGAGCCCAATTTGGCCAAGGAAGCAGGACAAGGACTGCTTGGTGCCATCTCCTCATACAGCCAGGGCGATCTTGGAGGGGTGGCCAGCAATATTTTCGGCTTTATCAAGAAGGCTGCCAATGGCGACGAGGTTCGCGAGCGCAACTTGAGGACAAAGACCTCTCCAGCCGACGTTATCATGTGGTCCGGCAGCAAAGACGATCAGACTTCGTGGGTACCCCTATTTCCTCAGTATTACCCTTGTTACCAGATGATTCCAGCTTGATTATTTGGCTTTCACTTCTTCAGTTTTTGTTATTGGGACAGGTTTCTCAATTGGGCATGTTAGCATGGCGCAAGGCGTTTTGGCTTGAACAGTTTGTTGTATCTAACTTGAATAACTATCTTTCGAGCCTGCTCCAGATGCTAGATATGGTCTCTCAAAGAGTCTATATTTGCGCATTTGGGGCGACGAGCTGCGTTGGATCGGTGGAGATTTTGCTCTTTTCCCTACACGACACAGCATGATTGAAGCAATTCGCTCACATATTCTATAGTGCCGATGCAACCATTGCCTCTCAGGCTACCGGTGCCATGTCTTGGGCCTTCGTCACTGCCCTCAAGAAGAGTCCTCAGCAGAGCTACGTTCAGCTTCTGAACAGCATCCGCGACGAGCTCGCAACGCGATACACTCAGAAGCCTCAGCTGTCATGTAGTCACCCTCTTGGTAAGCCGAACTATCTCCGACCTCCAAGGTCAGACACTAACAGGTACAGACACAAACCTACTGTTCGTCATGTAATGTATATATACCATGACCGCCGTACCTCGAACTTGGAGTTGGAATACCCCGAGTCTACTGAAAAATCGGCTGTATTTATGTTAGGAGAAACGTGGAAGGTTGGAAGCTGGGTGGAATAGGTGGAGGTTTTTTTTGATAACCAAGTATCATAGTACGACTGGATGGTATTACAATGGGAGGCTGTCTGAAAGGTTTGGTAGTTGGTTCTTGACGTTTTGATGACTGACTGTGTCGGAGAACTCAAACATAAAGCGTATTGTGAGAAGTGTAGTTGTTAAATCAAAATGCTCTTGATTTGATGCCCATAGCGTCTAGCCTCTTTGTGAAGTAGCATACTGCTTTGATCGCCAAAATCCTATTCCTCGACGCCGAAAACCACCCTATGTAGAAACATGATTTAGGTATCCGTAACAACCCTGCTAATAACTAAATTGACAATGATACAGACCAGCCATACAAGCCCTGTAAACCATACGCTCTCGCTCATGAAATGCTATGTTCGTTCTGTCGATGGTCCTGCCAGCTTACATATATCCAGACTCCGTGTAAAGATATGCTATGTTTCCTTATGCTTCGGCTCTCACAACCTTTAGTTGTCTTGATCGCTTCACCTTACGCTGCTCTTCAGTTGCAACAACAAGTTTGCGACGCACAACTTCTTGCTTGGCCCAATTGTTGGCTGACAGGCGAGCACGAGCGATGAAACGCGCCATGACAAGGAAGGTCTTGAGAGTAGGTTTTATGTTGGAGGTGGCAGCTGTTGTGTGGCTGGGTAGAGAGAGAGCATTTTTATTGCCAAGGAGATTTGTGCGAATGTCTTCAAGCTCACGCAGTTGAGCTTTATTGCTGTGAGGTTGTGAGTATAAATCGAGTCATAGACGAGACAAAGGGAACTTACCATGCATTGGCAACATCGAGTTGCAGCTGGAGGAACTTCTTTGCGTACGCGGCATCAGCCCGAAGAGAGGCCTCACGCTGAAAACGGGCCTGCATCCACTCCATCTGCATCACCATGCCTCGCAACTCCTTCCTGTGACGCTCGTCGGCACTCTCAGCTGCCCTGATCACTGTCTCGAGAGCCTGGTCAGCTCCCTGGATGGTGGTGTCCAAAGCCTTGCGGTCAACAGCGCTTCGTCGGTCTGAAGCTCCGTTTCTGGCGGCGACTGCTGTAGCCTTGATGCGCTCAAGGTCCTTCTGTAATTTCTCTGCGCTCATGCGGAATGCTGCCCGTTCGCTGCGTGCTCGCTCTAGCTTGCGTCGGAGAGAAGCTTCGGAGGCGGCAAGGCTCTCGATGAGTTCCTGTTGCTGAAGAACATCATGCTCAAGGTTCTCCATCTCGGCCTTATTCTTCCTCAGCTGGCGGTCGTGTTTGCTAAGATCAGGCTGTACCGTGGCTAAGGCGTTGCGCTCACGCTCTGCCTTATCTAGTTGATGCTTCATGCGACGAAGAGCACGCTCATGATGTGTTGCTGTCTCCTCGGCTTGCGCTCTTGCCTCCTCGAGAACCTCCTCGAGTACTATCTTCTGATCCTCGAGATCGTTCAATTGGCGCTGGAAGTCCTGAGACAATTGCATCGCTCTGCGCTCGGCATCACGGTTCTTGGATCTGAGATCCTGTATTGACTTTTGGGCTGCGGAGAGCTGGCTTCTGAGCTCTATGACCTCTGACTTGCGACCGGAATCGCTAGTGGAAGACTTGGGGGACACAATGAGGCGAGAGACTTCAGTCTCGTGAACTTGACGCTCGAGGTCGGCAATTTGTCGCTTCAGACCCTTGACGACATCACGGTGGGTAGATTCTTTCTGTAGGAACTCTAGCTCCTTTTGACGAGCTGTAGTGAGATCTTTGCGGATCATAGATAGCTCGCTATTACCCTCGAAGTTATTAGGTATTTGACGAGTATTCAGCTGGGCTTCATAATCCTCGATACGACGCTCAAGCTCACGAATCGTGCGCCGAGCAGCAGCGATATCATGACTGTCTGTTGAGGACGATTGTCGTAGCTTGGCCTGTAGCTGAAGAATCTCCTGCCCCAGACGTTCTTCCTCCTCGGCAGCTTTCTCGATTTCATCCTCTAGCGTCTTTTCAATCGCATCACGCTGCTCAACGAGAGCCTTGCTCTCATCCCTGAGGCGTCGTACTTCATTGTCAAGTTTGAGCTTGGCCGTGCGGAGGTCAAGTCTCTCTTGATCAACACGGAGGGTTTCATTGTCGTAAAATTTCGTTCGGCGAAGTTCCCCATCAAGTTCATCCCGCTCTGCCTTGACTTCGGCCAGAGAGGAGCTGACAGAATGGAGTTCAGCCGTGATCTTGGCAACTTGATCTTGAAGAGACTGCTTCTCCTTGGAGAGCTTGTCAAATTGAGAGTTTGCGTCCGAAAGCTGCCACTTCAATCGTGTCATCGATTCCATCGACTGCTGGGCATCTTGCTCTGAATTAGAAATAGCGGCCTGGGCTGCCTCGGCTCGTTGACGCCATGTCTTAAGCTCTTCCTTGAGGTCATCAATCTCAAACTGAGCGGCTTCCGATGAACCTGCCTTCTGGCGCATCACTCTCAGCTGCTCCTTGAGATTTTCAACCTCAATGTTCGCAGCCTCTGATGCATTGGCACGCTGTCGCAAAGCTCGAAGTTGCTCTTTGAGGTCATCAATCTCTTGATTGGTAGTATCAGACGAGCTAATTCGTTGACGGAAATCCTTCAGTTGTTCTTTCAGGTCTTCCACCTCGAGACTAGCACCTTCATGGAGATCCGCTCTTTTGCGTGCCTCCCGAAGTTGTTCCCTCAGATCGCCAATCTCCTTGTTGAGGACTTGTATTGATGCTGCTTGGGATGAATTGGTGCGTTGTCGCAGAGACTTAAGCTGTTCCCTCAAATCTTCGCATTCTCGCTTGGCAGCCTCGGCTTCATAGCGTCCGGCATTTTGTTCTTCATCCAGTGTTGTTTGCAGAACATCTACCTCATCCTCCAATGCAGCAACTCTTCGGACTTGTGTCTGGTGCTCGATCTGTGTCTGTCGTAACTCGTCACGAACGATGGAAAGTTCGTTGCGTAGATTTGTCAATAACGTCTGTCGAGTTTCAAGGGCCTCCTGAAGGTCTTCAATCTGTCGTGAGAGGATTCCTTCTTCGCTCCTGTGTCGTTCATTCTCACTTTGAATAGCTGCTTGTAACTTTGACTCCTTATCCGAGAGTGTGCCTTCAGCTTCCCTGAGGCGATCGATGGTTCTTTGCAAACCTGCTGCCTTTTCTTCAGCGCGATTTCGTTCTGATTCAAGATTTTGTTTCTCGGTTTCCCATTTCTCGCTGTCGTTATCATAAAGATTGTCCTTTTCACGGATTTCTGCCTGAAGATCTGAAATTTCGTCGTTGAGGCGATCCATCTCCGCTTTGTATTGACCACGGATATCCTTTTCAATTTCTAGCGCATGCTCTCTCTCTTCCGTTAGACCATCCTCAAGATCTTGGACTTCCTTTTCTAGCTTCTGGACATCATTCTGGAGGGACATGGACTGAGTTGCAAGTGCATCGTGCCGGCTTTGAAGTATGTTCTTTTCGTCAGTTCGAGCTTGAAGGTCGGCCTTAAGCTGCTCGAATCTGGTTGATAGAGAATTTCGTTCGCGATCGAACTTGTCGTGGTTCTTCTTGAGCTCCTTGACGGTAGACTGCAGGGAGCTGTTTTCCTGTGTTACCTTGTGATGCTCCTTCTCCAGAGTAGCATAGTTTTGGCCAGCTTGATCCAATTCCTCTTGCAACCGAGCAACCTTCTCTTCGATCTGACGAGAAAGTCCCTTCGTCACCACTGACTTGTTGGCCATATCATCCTGAAGCTCTTCGAGATCGTGCTCGGCTCGCTCTTTCTCGGCCACAGCGTCCTCCATCTTGGCTTTCGCATCCTCAACTTGCTCCTCGAGGCGGCGGATGTTGTGTTCAAGGTCTTGGATGGTGTCTTTGGCGTCATCCAGCTCATCGTTGTGCTGGGCCTTCTCCTCCAATGCCAGCATTTTTCGTTGAGCGTCCTTGGATTTCTCTTCCGCCTCTGACACAGCATCTCTGAGGGCTTCTATTTGTTCCTTCAGGTCCTCGAGCTCGTCCTCACGCTCCGTGAGTTGCTGATCCTTCTCCCGAATGTCAGCCTCGAGATCACCGATGTCATCGCGCAGCTTTTCGACCTGGTCACTGTTCCCTTTCTGTTGTTGTAGCTGTTGCTGGAGGTCTTCGATATCTGCTTCGCGATCTTCTAATATGCGCTGCAGCTTCTCAACTTCGGCCTGATTACTCTGGTTGGCGTACTTCCGCGTAGTCTTTTCTTGTATCTCTAGCATTTGCTGCCGATAGCTCTCCAAGTCCTTCTCAGCGGTTGTCAAATGTTTTTTGTATCGGTGAAGTTCTCTTTGCATAGTGACTTTGTCGACCTTAAGTTCGGTGTTTTCCTTGAGGGCAGCTTCGCTAAAGCCAGGCCCAGCCTTTCGGAGCGCCTCTTCGAGGAAATGAATCTTGAGCTTCAGTCCAAAATTCTCCTTTTCAATCCTATCAATTACATTCTCCTGCTCTCTTAGCGAAAGCTGATTACCATCTTGGAGGGGACCCTTATCACCGCCTCTCCTTCGGGAAACAGCCAACGGGGTTGAGGCAGCGCTACTGGTATCGACCTCGGGAATGGTGTTCTCCATATAAGACTGGCTACGCGACCCTAGGTAGATGGACGTGTCGCCGCGGGGAACGGGAGTCAGGTCACCTTCGTCGATCTTGTCTAATGCCGGTGTGTTCGGTACCGCGGTGCCATTTTCTTTGCCGAAACGTCGCACGCTATTTCTTGTTGCTGATTTGAGTAAGGGTGTGAATTCGGCACCTCCAACGCTGGGAGGAAGGTTTCGGCGGTCGGCCAAGGGTCCTCTCTGGCGCGGGGTGCGAAGATTGATACCGTTAGAGCGACCATTACGGAGCTGTTGTAGCAGATTGCCCTCTTTTGGAGGTGACTGAAAGGAAGCTTCTTGTGTTATGTCGGCAAAGTCGGGCTGTCCAAGGTAGGTCGCATCCCCAATGTTTGTTCGCGGGGTGTCGAGCGCGCCGCCGCCAAAGTCAGGCATGATGGCGGTCGTTGCGTGGGTGGTATACAGTTTAGAAATGCCGTGTATTAGAGACGCAATGCATGTTATGTACACAGTTTAAACCGCTCTATAATCCAGAGCAATCAAGTCTTGCGAAGGGCGTCTCTGGGTGTGTTTGTTGTTGGTAATAAGAAAGGGTATCGTGATAAAGAAGTCGTAAAGTAAGTTGTGTAGGTAGCGTCGAATTGTAGCGCGCTATCTTACCACTGTAAGTCGGGCAAGAAAGACCCAGATGCTCTTACCACGCGCGTTTTTGTTTACTTTGGTATCCATTTCCGGCCTAGAGTCAAAACAAATTGCCGTCATTTGTTGATACCCAATTATATCAATTGTTGGCATGACTCAGCATTGCTCACTACGGTCATAACCCCGCTAATGTTCATCACCCTAACGTAGGTACCCCAGACCTACCTAACGATGATAACATCGCTTGAAAGAATGAGGCGAAAGGTTGATGAGCATTAAGAGGGGATAAAGCATGATATGCTGAATACGGCTGATCGGCAGACTCCAGTGACACAGCGGAACAACGGATTCACAGCGACAGCCCGATCAGAAAAAGATCTCACATCCATCCAGTGACTACATCCAGTCTTATTCAACAATCCACCTGCACCTCCAACCTTCAACCTGAACTCACCACTCACACCACACCGCATCACAATTCTCCCTATAATCGACTGCCTGCCTCATCAAGAGGCCCGCCATGTTCTTTTCCCAAGTACCAGACGAGATAATTCAACATTTGCTCTATTATATCCCTCCAGAAGACAACCTCTCTAATTTCCAACTTGTCTCACATCGCCTAAGGCATCTGGCTAATGAACCGCTTCTGTGGAAATATCATTGTCGAAGCAATTTTAGATTCTGGCATCCCGAGCACAACCTACAGCGTCGTTTAAAGGGTAGGGCGTCTGATACACCGTGGAAGAAATTATTCATATTACGCAAGTCCCGCAATGAACAGCTTAAACGTCTCTTGGGCGAGATCCTTGTAACCAAAGTTGGCCGCCTAAAGCGATATGAAAAAGTTTGCCAACTTGGTTATGACGCCAAAGATTTTCTTCTAGAGCAGTGCAAAGCAGACGAGAATGCCCAAGATGTCTTGGCTCGACGGTGAGCAACCTCATCGCTAATATTCTGTTCGAATACTTATTCAAACCTTTTAGATATTATAGCCAATCCCTGCTGGATAGTATCCACAGATCTATCGCTATTGATGAGTGGTACAATATTCAACTTGTGACCTCGACTCACAATGGGCAACCACAGTCCCTCAGCCTCGAGCGCGCTCTTGGTGCGTTCGATTTATTCGTTCTGCACGACCAGCCCGGAGATTTGGACGATGTAAGTACTCCTTGTATGACTAGGGTTCCCCCGGTTAACAATGCGTCAAGATTAGCGATATTCTTGATAATCTGGCAGCCGAGTTTCTCGAGACTCAACCAGACATCGGTGAAATGTCAACGCGACAAAAGGCACTGGAATTAAACCGATGGCTCCGAATGAATAACCTCACAGGTTTGCGGAATCCTGAGACAAGTTATCGAAATCTCAGAAATTGTCTCATTGGCCAAGCTCTGCGCCATGAAGATCACGACTCGATTCCTATCATCTCCAGCGCCATCTTTTGCTGCCTCGCTCAACGTTTGGGTGTCGAAGCACAATGCTGCGCGTTTCCAACTCATGTACATGCTATAGTGCTTGCAGAGAAAGGAAAGACCTTAGACAGCACCCCTGTTACAGATGATCATGCACCTCCAGAGAGGATGTACTTAGATCCCTATGGCTCAAGTGAGGAGATTCCTCTGGCTGATTTACAGGCTTTGCTGTCCCGTTTTGGCTGGCAGTCAAGCACCGATACCTTCTTGTCTCCCGTAAACCCTGTCGCCATTGCCATGCGGACAGCGCGCAATATCAGAGCCACTGCTGCTAGAGTGATTGGCGCCCACGAGCAGGCTGACCCCGAACTTACCAGACTCATCACCGGCAATGATCCAGGCAATATTGAGGCTTCGCTCTACTCCGCGCTCTGGGCGTCTCTTCTTCTTACACCGGTCGACTCCTTCGAATGGGACGAGGTTTTGGAACCTTTCCTTAACCGATTCGCAAAGAGCTGGCACGTAGATGCTTGGCTTGTTGAGAAGTACATATTCCCTCTGTACGATCGCTTTGGCCCCTTTCGTGAGAGATTCATGAGGAACAATCCCCGTAGGTGGGATGACCCTCACGAGGTTTTAGGTCTTGTGGATGAGTTCGATGAGGTTCCACCGCCGGTTTTCCACAGGAACAACGCGCAAACCCAAAATGTGCTCTACAAGATTGGGCAGGTCTTTAGACACCGACGATATGGCTGGATCGGTGCTGTTAATGGGTGGACCGACCAGGGTACGAGGCGTTTGCCCATGCCACACACCGTGGCTATTGACGAGACGCTGGACGATAACAGCGATACAGAATTACCTAACCGGGTGCGTCCCCGTAACCAAACTTTTTACACTTGCCTGTAAGTCACCTAGAGTTCGAATCTTCATTTACGCTGACGTATGATTATAGACGTACAATAGGCCCTGAGCGGCATGTTGTTGCAGAAGACAATATTGTGCTGATTCAGGATCCGCGAGAGGTCCCGGAATCCTTATTTCCTCAGGCTGGAAGGTTTTTCAAGAGATTTGATGCTGAGACTTGCACCTTTGTGTCCAACATTACGGAGCAGTACCCGGATGATTAAAGGGTGTTGAGAATCTTTGCTTTTATGTTAGTTATCACGATTTTTACTCTTCGGAATACGCGCTTGGTGTTCGGAAGGCTTTATTACGATGGACGGCGAGCAGTCTCTCTTTAGAGGAGATCATGGTTCACGATACAGGTGGTTCATGCAGCGAAAAGGTGCGCAAAGTATTGCTATAATAGAATTAGTTTCAACAGCATGAGTAAGTAGGATCATCAAGTACTACATATGTTCTAATCACTCTAAGCTCTTTGTGACTTCAATAGGACGTTGGATCATATCACGTCGCTTTGATTACTTCTTCCAAAACACCCTTCTCGGCAAGCTTTCTTATCCACTTGTGTAGGGCAGGTCCGTAGTCCTTTTTTCGGCCTTTTACTCGTTGCTCGTCATCAGAGATAGCCATCAACTCTGAGCGGTACTCGCCCATGGCAGCCTTGACATCGACCACAAGCTCTTGGTGAAGCTCATAAGCACTCTGGGTGTCGAAACTCGGTCGCTTAAGCTTTTCCTGCAGAGCGTCTGGAACTTGTGCATTCATGATATCTGCCTTGGTGAGGTTAAAATCGGACAGTCGCGACTCGTCTTCAATGTCCAAAGGAGCCTTCTCGGCAGAGATGAGGTCCTTGAATGCGGGAAGAGATTCGGCGTTCCTGTGTAGATACTGAAGGGATGCAGCGGCGTGGGCAATAGTTTGTGAGTAGGCAGTGAGCGGGCTCTGACAAAGAGCTAGAAGGTTGAAGGAGAGCTGACTCTCTTCATATTGGAGCATTCGGCCTTCGATCTGTGGTCTTGCCACACTTGTCCAATCACCAGTATCGGGAACGCGATCTAATGGATGAAATTAGCCAAGCCCTGGAATAGTCGCAGAGAGCCTACCCAGCTTGTGAGGCTTATGCTGGAGCCCATCCAATTCCCACACATAACCACCCGCGGGAACATATGCAATGAAATGAAACCCATATTCTGTAGTAGACTTCTTTTTTCGTGGAGGTGCCCTCTTCCCCTTCTTTGTTGCTGGGCGTCTCTTACTCGCGCTGGTTTTCGCGTCTGATGCTTCGTTCTCCAGATAAAGATCAGCATTGAGATGGTCCATACGACGCGTGAAAGAGTTGTGTATCGTGCGGATGAAGTTATTTTTGCTGATTTGGTGGCCTCGTAGAGCAGTATTGAGGTCCTTGGTTGACTCCTTGAAGGCTCGGAGCTTTTCACCGAGGTCGATTCCCTCGGCGTTCATAACAATGTTTAGCATGGCCACTGTCGCACATGCATTGCTTGTGGTCTATCCAGGGTCAGAAAGGATATTTACAGGTTGTCTGCTACCTACTTGATTCGCAAACCACACACCAGTGGCATCTTGTTCTTCGCTCTCCTCTTCGAGCCCAGGTAGATATTGAAACAGAAAGATCAAACCGTATACCGGCTGTCTAAGAGATGTTAGCATGCGCTGTGGTATAAGTAATTGCTTGTCGTAGTCTTACGGTAGAAGTGCGAGTGAATCTTGGTCAATGGTGAAGATCTCCTGAGCTTTGACATTGCAAACTCCCAAGTCTCGAAGAATGATGTTGAAGAAGGCTGGTTCTGACTCAAGCTCTATCCAGCCTTCCCACTCTTCGACATCCTTGAGCGACAGAGGAGCTAAGGCTTCGTCAAGGAGTTCGTCAGAATTTAGGCGATGGTTCAACTCGTTTGCTGCCTCACTGGCCTTGCGCTTAGGGTTTCTCCTGGGGCCACTCATTGTGACTTGTGTAGTGGTCTGCTGAGGAGGCTTGGAAGCTAGACGATTAGAACGACGCACAAACGGCACGTCTTCAAAAGACTTTCCGCCTTGAATATTGTCGTCAGCTTGTAGCTCGTTCTTCATGGTGGAACATTTGCGGACTGAGATGGAGGGTAAATGCAGATGAAGGAGGAGGAGGA
>JABSSZ010000909.1:0-56149 GCA_013755755.1 Fusarium sp. NRRL 25184
ACTCGCTTATAAAATACGTTAATTAGTGTCTCATTTTTGGCGGTTAATCTTAGATACGGAGTACGGCACTGTCGTATAGCATCACTAGGAAATACGCGCGTCTAAATTACGCGTGGCCCGAACCCGCATAAAATCAGATGTTTCGAGATGTCCAGTGACATAATATGCATACCAAGGGAAAGCAAGAGATATTGCCAGTCAAGGCGATTACCAGAAAGTCTATAGCATACAGACTTCTACTATCGGCATGTCTTTCCGTCTCAGCTTTCACGCGCGTTGCTTCAACCTCTTCACCAACTCGCACCGGCAGTACCTCGCTAGCCCACCGCTGTAACCATAATAACTCGGCTATACCGCTATACCACCATCTCCTCAGAGGCCTGCTCCATGTAAAATATCATTTAATTGAGTCAACCGAGATGCGCCTGTTCAGGGTCCTGGACATCTCGTCTTCATCCCTCCAGTCAATCTCAAAAGTGCAAGGCAGCCAGAGAAGGTCGTTGATACAGTTCCAAGCTACTTGTTGAATATTTATATAAAGCGGCTTTCACCTCGTATTCCTCGCGCCAAAGTTGCTCTCTTATGATATGGAGAACCACGCAAGATTGTGGAATAAAATTGCCGATATATCCGATGTCCACGCAATGGCAGCTGACTTCATGTCCGAAAAATCGATATGACAATCTTGAGAGTCGGTTCTGAAAGTACATCACTAAACTAAAGGAATGCCCTTCAACAATTTCGTAGTATTTGTGACAATTATTATGCGTCTACACGCACTTCCTGCAGGTAACGGACTATGTATTCTCGGAAGCTACTGCTAGCGATAGAATACAGACCATCAAGGTATGAATATATGCCTATGGCCAGGTCAAGGAAGAAGAAATCAAAGTTTCATATCTGTGATGCATGACCGCGAGAAGGTCACTGTTCGGCTTCTCGACGCCCCTTCCTCCATTGCCAGATCGCTTTGCACCAAACCCAAGTCTCAATAGTACCAAAGATGCTCAGAACTACCATTACGACCATCCTGCTTCTTTTGCTAAGACCCAGAGAGTTGAGACTAAAAGCTGGGTAGGAGGGATTGGGCGCTGTAGTCTCATTTTGCTGAGCCTTACTTTTGCTGCACTCCTGCGTTATCCATCTTTGAATAAGCGGTGACTTTGACAGAATGTTGGTGGTTTGGGTGGTTGAAAGTCTTTGAAGTGAGCGGAAGGTCGATATACGCGGTCGAATGGGAGCGATTGTGATCATGATTTCGGCCAACGGTTGGGTCATTTGGTTTGGGTTGAGGACAGCGAACTATGGGGACAAATGAAAGAGTGAAAGAGTCTTTGATGCTTAGATGGACAAAACGACGATAAAACACCAGACATCAGCTGCTGTTATTAAATAGACAGGCTGATCAAGTCAGCCTTCGTATCCCGTATCGCTCGTATCGCGTATTGACTCCACTTTGATGGAGTAATGTGCTCTTGTCAAACCAAATTTACCAAAGGGTTGTTGCCATGTTCAATATGATTGACTCCTTTGAAATTGACCAACATCATTAAGTCTCATTGGAATTGGGCTTTATGCCTCACATTTGCAATGTCATTCGAATATCCATCTCCACGTTTGCGAGCGACCAATCGATCAAAGCACCACCAAAGTAAAGAAGACAAGAGCTTCAAGGGCCTGGGGACTCTCAGCAATCTTCAACAAAATGTCAGGCTTCAGCCCTACGACGTACGACGGTGACTCAGATCTGCGGCGTCGGAGCCTGGTCTCGCCACTTCAGATCTCGAGATGCCGCCTCGCCACTCTCGTCCTCCATTGGTCGGCCCGAAGTATCGCGAGATCATCACAGCTCCACTTTACAAGCCAAGTTTTATCACGTCATCTAGCTTATCCATGCCGCAGTAAGTCAATCGTTATGGCAAGGCTCGCAATGTCTATCGCTGTCTCTCTTACGCTGCTCAATGGTATCAGGAATGAAGGCCCAATTTGGCACGAGCTTAGAATTGTAGCGTTGAAATGCTGGCAAGGCTTCATGAATGCATGGAGCAGCCACAGCTTATCAGGTTATTTCCTCAGTCGACTCACTAGATGCAGATCTCTAATTCAGACTTGACGTTTTGTAGAGCGAGAAGTAGTAAATAATAATATCATCATATATCATTCAATCGCTATATACTTGCTGCATAATATATATATCTATAGAGTTCTTGACTTTCGTATCTAAATGGAGTTGTCACCGCATGAGAAGACGCCACGAATGGAACTCTTATCGTTCTCAAAGGTGTTCAACAATTCGGTGATAGAAGACCACAAGCCTCCACCGTTCATGAATATCGATTGGACGATAAGCATGCCGTTAATGATGCAGAGGGCAATCTTCTTCCAGTTCTTGGTATACTGGCCCTTATTGATGTGGAACCAAAAGATGGCGCTGAGACCGAAGGTGAACCAGGCGATCGTGGTGGCGGAGGAGATGGAGAGGATGGAATCGAAAATGGGGATGGCGTTGGAAATAACGAAGACAATAATCCAGTAAAGGGTCACACAGGCTACCCAAATGCTCCAAGACTTGACGCTTCGGTCGGTGACTTGGTGGGTAGCCTTGATGGATCGCATGGCGACAACATACATGTACTTGATACCGGTATGGCCGAAAGCCATGGCTGTCGCGAACACGCAAGGAAGAACGACTCCGTAGGCAGCCTTGGCAGCGATTCGGGGCGCGGATCCAAGGGCGGGAGAGGTGGTGTAGTCACCGGCAAGGCAGTAAATGGCAACGGCGACGATGGTGTAAAGGGTAATGGAGAAGACTTCGAGGCAAGCCAGAGCCATGGGGAAATCACGGCTGGGATTCTTCATCTCGGCCATGTATGAGACGAAGCTGATGTTTCCAGCATAGGCGTAGCAGATCTTGAGGCAAGCATTGAGACCTTGTCGGAAGGTTGGGTTACCGATGACCTGGATCTCGCGATCCCATCCGGGAGGGGCCTGGGAGGGAGTGTCGACACCCAAGCTGATTATGACGATAAGAGCGGCGGCTAGAATACTGATTGTGGAGGGGATACCAGATTGCGAGACGAATTTGACGGTCCGAGGCAGACAAAGGACCCAGCAAGCGACGACAGCGATGATGACGAAGCTGACTGTACAGAATGCATGATTGCTAAGGGTATTGAAAGCAACAGATAACGTCACACTGGCAGATGCGCAGGTCATCATAACCTTGATCATCAGACCAATACCCGCAAGGATCTCAAGCGGTCGACCACCAATGATACCGCACATATCAACGACATTGACGACGTGGGGATATTTTCTATAAAATTGGAGGAGTTCATAGGCAGTGTAGGCAGAGAGGGAACCGAGACCAATGATGGCGATGATGCCGGGGACGACGCCAAGGACCTTGAGACAACCAGGGAGAGACAATACACCAAGACCGACTTGGTTGGTGACGAGGACGAAGACTGTGTCCCATTTGCCGAGTGTTCTGTAGTTCTTGCCGCCTTGATTGAAGATGTTTTGCACGGGCTCGTCGGATTGCTCTTTGGTGTCCATGATGTCGCCGCCATCGTTGATAGTGTTGATCTCATCGCCGTCGATGCCGCGAATGGATGCAGCGCGGTGATGCTCAGGCTGAGCCATCTCAGGCTGAGTCTTTGTCGTCTTATCTTCAGCGCCCATATTCGATGAAGCAAAATATAAGGACTCAGTAATAAAACCTCAATGCGAGGTAAGATGGTGTATAATGGCGGGTTATGATCAGCGACAGTTGACGAGATGAAGACCAACCTCGACTCAAGATCGGGCGACACCAAATCTTATATACATCTGCCAAGCCCAAAAGTCTCCAGATGTTTATCTTCCGTGGAGACCTTCTAAAAAAGCGCTCGTCTCGTTATCTCTCGCACGGAAGAAAAAAAGACTCGCGGAGCCCCATGGGGGAGCGTGAGTCTCTCACGTAAAAGTTAGCAAATCTTCAAAAACCATCAGGTCATTGGAATGTCCCAGGGCCGAGCGAAAAGAAACGGGGCCGTGGATTAAAATGGAGTTGGTGTTACGTTATGTGTCAGCGATCTTTGCTCATTGAGAATTGGTTGGTTAGACGAGATGAACAATATATCTCCAGTATGAGGTGCGACGGGGATAAGAGTGGCATCGTTGATTCAACGGTGTCTTGCATCAATTGTCTAAAGTGCTCAGTAAATATGTTCTGCAGGACAGGAGTCGTCGTTGAAATGAGGCTCTCGAGTCCTGGCTCAAGGTGAAAGATTCGGTCTAGCACACGGCTAAATCTGACGCCAAGCAACAAGCTTAATTCCGCCTCGTACGGTCTCGGAGGAAAATGACAGACAGAAAAAAAACCTTGTTGGAAAATCTGCCGGCGGTATTCAACGTAAAAAAAGGTTCAGCATTTCCGTTACGCGAAAAATAGCTTGTTTTGACACATGCATTGGCCATTTAGTGGAGTCGCCCAGTCTTTTGCAACATGCCGTAGTATCCGACACCGGCGCAATAGAAGTATTGCTATTGGAGAGAGATAAAATAAAAACAAAGTCTCGGTGGTATTGTAATTGTGTTGAGTCTATCACCATTGAGGCGCCGTGGTCACGCATCGTAAGATTCTGGTCGGGCGGACTTGAGAAGTGCCACTGAGTTTATTCCCGTTTATCTTGATAAGAGGAGGATCCATGACGGGCACTGTACTTTTTCATGGGAGGGGAGACTTTGGTGGGAGGGGAGACTGATCAGCACCCTACGTGTTCTAGAAAGTAACACGCCTCACTTTTCTACATCCAAACCCTGACTCGCCCAGCTGCGCGCCCTCCAGGTCAACAGGGCGCATTGGTTGGAGTAAGATTCAGGATCTTGTGGGGGCAAAGGTTGGGGAAATGAGGGGGAGAAACCCAATTTCTCACTGTTTTTGACTCAGATGCTCCGACTTTTCCTCTTGATTGTCCAAGATCGTAGGGATCTCTGTGTCTTGGCGGTATTAACCTTTCGTGTTGAATGACTAGCCGACATGCAGCTGGCCAACGACGCGTCCGGGGAAATGACTGATGTTGACAGCACATATCCTCCCCCGTGTTTTTGGAGTCTTCCAAGGAAGTGGTTTCCTTGGGGTAATTTGTAACTAGTCGCTTTTCCTGACATCACTTTATCCTTGGCGGAAGTGCTCGGTACCGAATTATCCCGACCATTGAGGAGGAGGAGTGTTATGTAAAAGAAAGCTCATCTTATTTACGACGATCCTGCTATATGTATGCTATGAAATAAATGTTATATAATCGACGCCACCTGCACCATCTCGCTGACATTCCGTTTACTTGGGCAGCTCGCACTTCCAGCTGTCGGGGTTCTTGTAGTTACCCTTGCGGTCCCAGACATTGCGGTAAGGATAACGGCAGTGTCTTCGCTCAACTTCAACCTTTCCGGTGGAAGCACCGTTGACGTAGCGAACACCAGTGATGGTCTCGGGTGCTTTGCCTTTCTCAACCCACTCGACAAGAGCGAGAAGAACGTTGTTCTTGGTCTCCTTGCCACCCAGGTTGGCGCGGTTGTTTCCAATGCGACTGGCTCCAATTCCGCCGGAACAGTGACCGCAGCCGCTGACACGGAAGTATCGGTAGAACTCATCAAGTTCAGTGTTGCTGAGGCCCATAGTAGCCGAGACGTGGTTGTAGTACTCCATTGAGTTGTCGGAGCTGATGAGACCGTCCTCGAGACCATGCCAGTGAATGATCTTGGATCCACGCTTGCGGAACTTGGAAAGGTCTCCCTCCCATGTCTCGACGTTGAAGGGGTTGACCTCAGAAGCCTTCTGGTAATCATTGGGTCCAATGGTGTTGGGGTCCCACTTGGTATCGTTCCAGATAACATACTGGAACCATTCCGTAGAGTAAGGGAAAGGCTGCTCGCCAATTGCAAAGCCAAAACCCTGATCGGCTCCAGGAGGAATTCTAGGGTAGATGTATGTGCCGTTGTTACCATACAGAGGACCAAAGACCTTGCGGACTGTATCGATCTGAGGTCCAGTCAGGCAGTTCTTGGTCTGACCTTTAGTGCAGACAAGAGCCTCAGGGCGGTACTGGCAAAGGTTGGGATCCTCGAGAATACCATCTGCAACACCGTCAAGTGGCTCGTCGCACTGAACCAAGACGTTCTTCTGGACCATGGCCCATTCGTCAGGGCTGAGATGGGTGGCTGCTCCAGGGGGGCCAGTGATACCCCAGAAGCTTCCAGAGCGGGACTGCAGACCGTTGAAGCGCATGGCGGGAGCACCAGCCACAATGCCATCGAAATCATCAGGGAAGCTCTGCGCCTCCTTCCATCCCTGTCGTCCACCAGTTGAGCATCCAAGATAGTAAGACTTGGTATGTTTCTTTCCATAGAACTTCTTTGTAAGCTCTTTTCCGAGGACAGTTCCTGTGTGAACTGAACGGTAAACATAATCCTCAACGACTCCTGAGTTCTTGTACATGGGGAGAGCTGAAGTGCCATTATGTCCATTGTTAGCTCCAACAGTAGCAAAGCCAAAGCCAGCACCGTAGGCAACATCGTCGTACTGAATACATCCAGCCATTCCACCATTTCCAGTGCTCAAGAATCGGCCGGTCCAGTTGGAAGGAAGCCAAGCCTCAAGGGTCAGGTTTGACTTGGGACCAGTAGTGACAAACATAGCCACACGGCAGATCTCAACATCAGTGATAGTGCTCTTGGGCGTGCATGTTGGATGGTTGTCAGGAAAAGTAATGTTTCCTCCAGCAGGAACGTGCTCAGTGAACCAGACTTTGGTGTTGGGCAACTTCAGCGAGGTCCTGAAACCCGCGCATTTAGCCGCAAAGTCATCGCCCTTGCCAGCAGCAGCACAAGCCCCCAACCCCGAAAAGAGCAAAAAGGTAGGACGCATATTTTCTTGCGGTAAACAAATATCAGTCGAGGTGTCGCTGAGAACCTGGGGAATAAAGCCTACAGCCAGAACAAGGCCGGCGAACAACATTGTTTTATATCCGTCTCCCGCATAAACGTTTACCAAAACCCTGGCCCTTGCATTTTGCGGGGGAACCTTGTGATAATTTTGAGGAAAAACGCAGATGATTCCTGAAGCAGCAAGAGGCCGTTGATCCCTACCAGATCAGCAACCCTCGGCAATACCATGGAAGTACTATCGCGCATTGAGGATGGTTTGGCAGGGCGGTAGTTGGGTTCGTGAGGGGAAGAGAAGGGGTTCCAAAACCTCGGCTGGCCTGGTTGGGAATTAGATCCGGGGTGCATGAACGGGGTAAATGGATTGGGGAGTAGCTTGCGAGTCAGTCGTTGTGAAGATGGGCAGAGATATCGGTCCGGCTAATCTACTTGAGATGGAGACTAGTGTTATTATGGGTTCTGTTATTAGGGGCATTGCAGATATGTTGGAATGAGGCCATTGTTAAATTGAATCTTGCGTGTTCACATGTGAATTCTTGAGACAAGTATTAATTCCCGTCGGCGTTTGAAGTTTAACAATCCAAAAACTGCCAAGATGGTGATTCTTGGTGTCCTCAACGGTAACTGTTGAGATCCAGGCCTAGTCTCACGGTCTCTCCTAGCACCGACACGACCCCTGCTTAGCCGATCGATAATTGTCGCCAGTAAGAACCATTGCTCATCTGTTCAGGAACCGGATAACATTCCGAATCATTGCGCGTCAAATGGGTTCCCAATGCAACATCTTTCTTCTTTACGACGGCTGAGCTGCAAGCATACGGAATACGGCACTTTGATCCCTGTAGATCTATCTCATTATCACTCCTCCAAGAAAAGTAATGGATACATGTTTTGGCAGCCTCACGACTTCTTCAGAATTTGAGTCAAGAAGTGAAGTTGTAAATTGAATTCTTATGTACAACCCCTGTGAACTTTATCGTCATTTCCGCACATTCGTATTCCCATTGACCATGCGAATACCCCAGATCCGCAACTAGTTCGATCCTCTGAACTTTGTCGCACTTTTTTGACTTTTTCATATCGGAATTATCACGGCGGTGACATTCTACCAGGGTGTATCAAATCACGCCATGTTCATCCATAGAGAGTTAATATCCATGCCGGCCATATCACCGTCGGCCTCGCCCTAGCAATTTCCGTTACAGTCTGGCAACACCATCTAATTCCAGATCAGCATCTTTATCCCCGAGTATCAAAAAGGATCACTTACTGCCCACATATCAATAACAACATACTTGCCATTGCTCTCAGCAGGTGGTCTCTGCAAAACACCTGTGGCAAGGACATAGTTCAACCACTCATAGTCCGGGTGCGCCGCCTGAAAAACGCCCCTCAACAACGTCCTTCCATCAGGCTGCGTCGGACCAGAAGTTTGGATATAAATATCAACTCCATCATGAGTCCTGAGGTTGTATCGGGTATCGGGGAAGAAAACTCCCTTGGTGTCGGTGAGACCCCAGTCGGCACCAAGGTTAGTGACCGTTCCCGAAAGCTTGGGTCCCTTGAAGGTTCCGCCGGTGATGGGAATCACAACGCGGCTACCCTGGCCGTAGTCGCCAATCGGCCAACGTTCGCCGAGGGTTGCGTTGACGGTATAGAGATACTCGTATGAGGGCGTTCCCATGAGTTGGGACGCTGCCAGGATGGCATTGGAGGCGATGATGAGGGGAGTCAAGAGTCTCATTGTGTCAATTGAATTATCCTTATACGGTTTATCACAGCCAATTCATAATGGACCTTCTACGCTTTTATAATCTCATTTTATCCTTCTTTTACCCCAGATCGCCAAGTCGTTATGATGATTCACCGATCATGGAGAACGGTGATCGGCTCGGGGTGAGGGGTTTTCACCCCGCATAGATCCATCGGCAATTGAGTGCGGCACGCGCCGTTTACCTAGTTAAGAATGTCTTGATCCTGCAATGAAAGAGGTTCGAGGATTGGAATTTTCTTTAACCGCTGCGCGAGTCAAGCGTCATGCGGGGAAAGCCGATTAAGGTCGGGGCATCCGAATGCTAGATCGGACAAGCCATCCGACATCACCGTTATGGTCTAGGGTAGTGACACCTTGCATAAACTCGCACGGGAGTTTATGCTTCCTATCATAACTTCAGTTCCTGTGACGTCATAAATTATCGTCTCTCTCTCTCTCTCTCTCTCACTCAATCAGGGTATCTTGTTGATCTCTCCCGGATCAGTCGTCGTCTTGAGCTGCCCGTTCAGCCTCATTCCTTTCTCTCCACATAGCAGCCCTATCGGCTTGTCGTTCAGCTCCAGCCCAAGTTCTCCCCTGAAGATGTTTCAAACATAGCTGTTTCCCGTCATCAGGGTAGTAAAGCCAAGTAGCCCATTTCGTCCACTGCTTAACATCAGCAAATCTCTTTTCGATGGCAGCAAGTTCTGCCGATATCCGCATGAAATAGTATGAAAAGTCCACTTACGAGGCCTTCCTTCATCTGAGCGCGAGCTCGCTGTCCGATCTTGTCCTCAATAAAGTCTCCTCGAAGCATCGCCAACCGTGAGGGAAACACCCTCTCGAGGTAATGTGCTGTCGATGCAAGATGGGGTTTATCGTGCCAAAAGTAAATCGGTGTCAAGGGTATCTTGACACCAGGATGTGTTGGATCTTCGTATCTTTGTGTGAGGGATGATGATAGCTCTCGCAGGACGGGATGCTGTTCGGATATGGCATGTGAGAGCATACGAATAGCAGCTAGACAGATGTATTTAATGGGAGTTTCTGGATGCGAATCGTATGCTTTCATGATTTGTACAAGAGGTGCCATAGGGAAGTCTGCAACTAAAGCCCAGTCATGTTGCTGCACCCAGACGAAAGGAGTTTGGGCTACTCTCAGGGCTGATCTGACAGCAAGGCCGAAACCTAGACGCCTCGATGGCTCTATGAAGGTGACTTTCTTGTCGCCGGTTTGCGATATCGTGTATTCAACGGTGTTCTGAGGGTTGGGACTACCATACTCCGCCGCAGCATCCCGTTGGGTAAACTTAGCACCGACATGGCGATATTTTGTGAGTATCAGTTCCTTGACATTCTTCTTGTACTCGTCAAAATCTGCTGCTTGCTGAGGCGTGACTTGTCCTTTCTTCAATCGCGCAGTAGGAACTATCTGATCAAAAGTGTCGAAAACAACAATAACATTACATAATGTTAAAGCATAACAATGCTCTTCAAATGACTCGATAACCGCCGAGACAAGCTCCGTCGACGGCGCGGATGGAGTTGGCGAAGTTGTTATTATGACGGTGACCAATTTTGGCACGGTCGTATCTTGGGTCATTTCGCTGCGCTTAAATGACGTGAGGTATCGCTGTCAATTGGGCTAAGCATTGGCAGGCATTTACCCTGTATGCGATGAACGTTGGGCTGTGTTTGAGATCTGAGTCAAGGTAATCGATGGCGGTGAGATTGGGCTTGGATGTGATGGATGGGACGGGCCGCTTGACTTGTGACGCGAAAATTTTCGATCGCCTATGATCATGACGCGATAAGAGTCTACAGCTAATGAACGGCAAGTCATCAACGCTTCCGCAACGGTCGCAAAGCATAAATTGTCACAATTCAGTGCGACGTATTATTGACCAAACTTCTCAAAACGCACACATCAAGAACAACCACTAATGTAAAAGGATGAGATCTGATGGTTGCTGTCTCGACGCGCGTAACAGATTACACAGTGTAACCTCAATGGCATGCATCACCAGCCAAGCACCCAGGACTAGAAACTCAACGGCTGGACTCTCGCTTAACAAATAGAAAAACACTAAAGCAAGTCATTAAAGCGTTTCATCTCAAATTCCTTGCTGTAACGAAGCGATAGACGCCCGTCAATCTGGCAATAACCGGGTTTTTGAGACCCAGCCATGATGAACGCCCGATGCCGTGCGTGGCAATCCCTGGAAGCCAAGGGATGCATCTAGCCGCTGTCTCGGCGCGTGGATCAATAACGAGTACAGCAAAACATTCTGTTGCAGGTGATTTCAACGTGTACTCATTTAATAAATACGAAGTCGTGCGTGTTGCTGCATATTTGTTCGTAAAAATAGAACGACAACTGTCTTGACTGTGCGACGCAGTCTAACCTTGGTGGCTGGTTGTCTCCAGGGGTTAAGTGGAGCTAAGAAAAACTCCCCAACCTTCAAAAAATTAATCTTATCGGCTCGACTTGGCTTGTGCCAAACCAGCCATCGCCTTTCCAGCCATCGCCCTTTCCAGACCATCACTAAAACATGAATCAGTTCCTGACATTGTCAGTGTAGATTCTCATTCCTTTCACTCTCTACCCGCTATTTTCATGTCTTATTCGTAAGACATTCTCATTCCATTTTTTTATTCTTTGTTCGTTCACCGCTTTTCACATGGCTACCGGTACAATGGCGGCTCCGAGATACAATCTTGAAGACCCGGGTCAGCCATTTGAGCCTCGCACTGCTCGTGACGCTCGCGAGGCAGCTCGCGCTGCACGAAATGGCCAGAGTCCGAGATACAGACGCACTCAATCGCCCGAGCAACTCGATGACTTTCGCCCTCAGAGTGAAGAATTCGACATGCGCTCACCTATCTCTGACGTGGCATTGCAGGACGCCATGCTCGCACAAGCACAGCAGCAGCAACAGGTGAGTCTTTTTTTAAACCCGCGCTAGAAAACACTGTTTTTTCTGCAACATCTTTTCTCCGCGCCAGAACCTCGTAATTAACCTTTTGGCTTCTAGCGTGTTGTTCCCGTTGGTCAGGGATCTCGTAATGCCGGGCGTAGACAACCTCCTGGTCCAGGTGCAAACAGCAACGTTCCAAGAGGTCCTCAGCAACCAATGCCTCCTACTTATCCAGGCGGAATGGACGGAGGTCCTCAGCAGCAGCAGCCCAATGGTCCTAGAGAAGGTGGTCGGTACAGACGTCCATCGCGCCGCGGTTCAGAGGCTGAACCCCGACCTCATGGAGAGTCACCACCCAGAAATGGACCAAACACCCAGCAGAGCCGCGTTTCTCAATCCATGGCCTCAGAACAGCATCAACAGCGTCGTGCACCTTCACCTGACCGTCTAGCAGTCCCTGGCAATGACATCAACCGTCTCAACAGCCCTTCCATTCAAAAGAGCGTTCTTCTACCTCTTGAGCAGAAGATCCACGAGTATGATCATCTCATGCACGAAGCTCAAGCTCAAATGAACCAACTCGACGATGAGATCCGCGCTCTTCAAGAACGACGTCGCCAAGCCGAAGACCGCTTCATCGAAGCCAAATCCAAGCATGACGAGTATGAGCGTCAGCACGCAGATGTCGGCAAAGCTCTCCGCGGGGAACTCATGCAGCAGCCCCCACCACCCGCAGTCCGTCAGCCCGTTCAGCGCATGGAGAGCATTGACAGTTTCGATCATCGACCCGTCAGCGCGCAGAGCTCTTTTCATCAGAAGCCCAAGAAGGGCGGCATGCTGCGGATGAGCTTGTTCAACAAGAGCAACTGACTAAATAAAGGTTGCTTATGAAGTAATGCGTTAATGACTGGGACATCGAAGGACAAGGGAAAATGACTTTGTTTGTTTGGTTTTTTGAAACTTCTTGATCGTCCACAAAAAAGGACTTTAGCTTATTCGTTTAATATGCTTGGATGTACATAGATTGAGGAGGTAATTTGCTGCACATGAACATTCAATCCATCAAAAGATCTTGCTTTTTCCAATGACTCTGTGGTTTGTTTACGTGAATCTCAGTGATGACGTCAATGAAGCTTCATCGTAAGATTGTCTGAGCAATTGTTATATACACAAAAACACTGCTCCCATCCTTAGGAGATCCGCCGAAAAGCCATGTCCCTCCATGCCGCAACAAGATTGCGCTTCAGCTACTTTCCACGCCCAGCATCATCATGAAGCCTGCACCTCCTGTCGGCCTCACTTTACTTATCCTCGCTAGCCTGTCCACCACCGACATCCCCACCAATCAGTGTCTCAAACTCAAGTCCTTGCTCACTCAAAACATCAACCACCCTTTTCAGCCCCTTGGGTCCCGCCTCGTAAAGCAGGCTCATCTGTCTGATGAAGGTAGTGTCCTCGGCAAACTCAACCATTTGGGCTTTGAGATGTTCGACCTTCTCAGCTGCGATGGAAATGGCCGCTTGAGTTTTCTCGTTCTTCCTGATTAGCTCGTCGAGGTGTGCCTGTTCGGCATCAAGCTCGTCGTCATTTTTCTTGAGGGTGGTTGACATAATCGATTTGGCCAGTCTGTGGTCATACAATGCAGTTGACCAAGCTTGAGGACTTACGGCTTGGATGGCGATTTTAACGCCCTGCAATTTCTCCTAGTTCGCTGCATGAGCTGCCATATCGTCCTTGATGGTGGAAATGGAATCTTTGAGTTTGGCGACGGACTCGGTAGCGGCGGTCACGTCGTGCATCTGACTTTTGAGACGGTCCAAATCCAACTGCTCATTCCATGACTTGATGTTGGTGTTTGATACCAGGCTTTGAAGCTTGTTTGCCATTTTTTGGAAGTTGTCCGCCACACCATCGTGGTATTGCTTGAGCTCGATACTCAGGCTGCGATTAGTTGAGTGGCACTGTGGATGTTAGTATTGAGTGTCTATATGAAGGGCTCGCGTACCTGATTGCCATTGTCGGTCGTAGCTGATACAGCCATTAGCTGCTGGCACGGCTGTTTGCGAGGAGTCCGAGAAAGAGGCTCGGCTGCTGGACGTTTGCGAGTCACAGGTTCCGGCCGGAGGCTTTGAGATGAAGGAGAAGAGGACTTTGCACCCAAGTTATCACTCTCCTTGACAGTGCTCTCATCTGTAGGGCCTTTATGAACAGGTGGGTACCAGGGGGCTATACTTTCGATATGGCTAGGATCGAGTCTGGGCGGTATTCTCTCGTGCCTGGCCATTGTACGAGCGCGGCCGATCAAGTGTCGCTTGATTTCATCAAACTTCTGTCTCCGCTGAGCTGGATCATTTATATGGCTAGTGGCGTTGAAGAGAAGGTTATACAAGCTCTCAAGGGTAGCAAGCGCCCAGTGCTTAGGGTGTATATGACCAAGCCAATCGTCGGGATATTCACCGACAAGGCGATGGATGTCGGTCGCGACCTTTTCATGCTTTTGAGAAAATGACTTCTCTAGATGCTGGATGCGAATTCCAAATTTCGCAGATGTGGATTCAAGGCTGCACTCGGAACTGGTGCCGGTTGCTTGCCCGAGAGCTCGAGATGAAGAAGATGGAGCCATGGATAAAGCGTGGGGAGATGTGCGCATGTGTTGTAAAAGAAGTGATTCTTGTACTTCAGACACAGAAGAGTGAGGTATATTAGATCAAAAGAGTGTAGCTCAGATTTGTGGCCATAAAGAAGCTCATGAATCTGTTGTGTTCTTGCGATGAAGCGTTGCGATGGCGATGCTTGAGCGAACATGGTTTTGGGGCGTTTGTATGTACTGATATTACAGTGGCTACCCGCTATAGCGTTAGGCATCATCTGATCTTGAATTTACCATCCCTTCTGCAGATCACAGACGATTGGAAGTAGTGAGTGCCTGGAAAAGTTCCAGGACTTGAGTTTTCCATTTTATTCAGGCGGCTCAGATGAATATGATCCCACGGTGTCATGTTGGGTTCCGTGAGTGAATCTTGAATTTTTAATGCTATTGCTCATTGATGTTCAATATATTCCAGGTCCGACTCGACCGTTATCTTTTTATTCAAATCATGATGATGCCGTCAATCACACTTCAATCATGAAAATTCCCGCATGGATGAATAGATTAGTGTTTATTAACTTAAGCCTCTATTTAAAACACTATATTTAGGTCGGGAATGAAAGATCGAGTGATTTGTAAAAATGGATGGCTTGGATGCGATCCGGCCACCCTATACCAATTTGGGCTTCCGACCAGGCGTTCCGGTTCCACTAATGACCTCCCGTCACCTCAACAGGAGCAAACAGTCGCCCCGTAAGGCTGTAATTTCCCGCGTTTAACGCAAATAATTATGATGAAGCAGATTGTCAAGTCCAACTTTGCCAATTCAAAGTTTCGTGATCTGCAATTGCAACCTTTTTCCAGCGTAGTCATCATCATGGTCGCCCTACGGAAACAATGACGAACGCTAAAGAAGTCGGCGGGGCACTTTAGCGGAACGCTTTTCAATTGCGGTCGATCTGCCGCATTGTTATCAAGAACCTTTTGCGATCAGACTCTATACAAAAGGACCTTTGATGTGTCAATTCACGACTCATGCGCTGTAAGACATGATTAATTCTCATCAAGACAACATCTCCTGCGCAAACTGCGGCACAGAACCCTTTCCTCTGATTCCGATCAATCCCTGTAACTTCGGAAGGTGGGTCTCTTTGAAGATATCCGGGACTCGAAAGCCCCTGAAATGGGCGCGGGTCTTTGCAAATCCGGAGAGCAAGAAGAAAGAAAGGAGAGGCTTTTGAGTTTGGAAAACCCGGTTACATTGTCTCAACCAGGTAAGTCATTCATGAGGCCTTTCTTTCTGACTCTGTAGATGCTGAGTCGATTAAATAGAGCTGACATTGATTGTCGCTGATTGGTCTCTTCGGGTACCGGGACCCTCTTCCCGAGACAGCGGTACATCATCATCAACCGATGAACAGTCCTCTTCTCATCCAAGAAACTTCACGTGTTATCTGAAACGCACGACTGATTGCCACGTTTTGACACAATAAGATCGTCCTGATTTATAAGTTTGACAAAGCGTTTTCAAGGATCTTCAGTCAAGAAATGACTCGAGTCGGCAGCTGAGAGGCCAAATTCTACACCAAATCCTTGGCGAATGCCGATCATCTTTTAGTGCAGAATACTACTGCAAGCCTCATTCGCATCTAATTCCCATGACATCCTCTGCTGGGCGCGGATCTGTGCCTGGGCCTCTTGTCACCGGAACGATGCTGCAAGATAGAGTTGTGATTGGCGATGGACCTTCAGAGAAACGGAAATGATCCATGCAACACGCTACGTGCTTTCCAGGCATTAAGTTGGCCTTAAAGAGTCCCCTCCCCTGGGGTCGTGACCCCTATGCACGCGTTGGTTTTTCGTATCTTTTTTTTGTTTCTGCAGCCATGGGTGGTGCTACTTCCTTCGCCGCTGAGGCGTTTACACTGCTGTCTATTGGCATTTCGGTCATTGGCCTACGAACGTTTGCGAGGATACGACAAGTCGGTGTGAGGAACTTTGAGGCTGACGATTATCTCATGCTGGTGGCGATTATTCCGTACACGATCGAGACGGCACTTGCGTATACTGTTGGAGCAAAATTCCGTGGCTTGACCAACAGTGGGATGACGGAGGAGGAGCGCAAGGCCCTGTCACCGGACAGTGAGGAATTTGGATGGAGGTAGGTTGCTTGACCTTGCAGGAGACGTGGGTGACTAAGTTTGACAGGGTTGGCGGTTCAAAGATCCAGATCGCTGGTTGGATCATGTACGCAACAGTGCTCTGGGTTATCAAGAGTGCGCTATGCGCTTTCTACTTCCGACTCACGGTAAGCGCAGCACGACATTAAAACGGAACGACAGGGCTAAAGACTCCAGGCTGGACTTACCGGATACAAGTCTCGAATCTACATCGGCTTCGGCTTCATCGCCTCGACATACATCGCCATTATATGCTGTATTCTCTTCAGCTGCCATCCATTTAACCGCTTTTGGCAGATCTACCCCGACCCAGGCAGTACGTCGAGTCACAACCGGACTTGAGAGACAAATACTAATATCCTGTAGACTTCTGTCACCCCGCGCTGTCCAAGCTCTATATCTTTATCATCGTCAGCCTCAACATCCTAACTGACGTTTACCTGCTCGCTATCCCCATTCCGATGCTTTGGGGCGCTCGAATTCCCAAGGTGAAGAAGTACGGATTGCTTGTGCTTTTCTCTGGCGCCGTGTTTGTGATGGTCGCTGGCTTACTGCGATGTATCCTCATCCTCAAGGTATGTGAAATTCCATCACTAGAATGTCGTGAGGAACTCGCTGACGTCCCCAGAACCCCAGAACAGGACCTGAAGAAGGTGCTTCATGGGCCGTCCGAGAATCCTTCGTCGCCGTCGTAACAGCCAACCTCCCCAGCACGTGGGGCTGGATGCGTCAAAAGCTTAAACCCATCTTCGGCTCCCTCCTCTCATCCAACAATGCCAGCTCAAAGTACAAAGGCGGTCCCGAACCTGGAAGTATCATGCTCGCTGATGGAAATGGATCAAACTGGAAGAGAAGTAACGGAAGGTCTATTAGATCAACGACTGCACTTGGAAGTGTGAATGATCGGAGTGTCTACATTCATGGAGGAGTTGGCGAGGCTAGTTCGGATGAGATTATACCGTCGATGCCGGGGATAACAAAGGAGGTTGAGTTTACGGTTGAGGAGTCGGATGCAAGAAAATGATGATTGAGGAGATGAGATAAGATTTGGCTTAGATATGTTATATACCCTATCGTAGAATGACCTAATATGCAATGAATAAGATTTCACTGGTTTAATCCTCCTTTTGATGATGTAGCGGGAGCCTGCCCTAGTATCTCGACTAATGTCATTGGGGATGGTCTCGACAGGTACTGATACCATTTTCTAGTGGAAAACATGAGTTTGCAACTGCTTGCCACTCTCATCATACCTCTTCGGAATGACGTTCTGAATACCATCAACGTCCCTCGGTTCATAATCCAACATTGCCGCAGCCAAAACCATGATATCCATTCCAAAGGTTTCCTTGATCCAATGCGCAAACATGTCCATTCCAGCAATAGCACCACCTGCAGTCCAAATGTTTCCATCAATTACCCATTTCTTCTCATTAGTCCACTTGACGTTCGGAAATATCTGCTTCATAGGCGGAATAGCACCGTGGTTGACTGTCGCATTCTTGCCATCAAGTACACCTGCTGCCGCAGCGACGCCGGCTCCAGTGCAGGTGGTGAAGAGCCGTTTTCCAGCTGCGACGTGCTTTTGGATGAGCGCGGCGTACTTGGGATGAAGCTCAAAGTTCATGGGATCCGGACCACCGAGGAGAAGGATGTCGAGTTCGGGGCATTCATCCACGGTTGTAGTCGGGACGATCGGAATTTTACTTGTTTCAAGAACAAAGGGTTCGCGAGTGATGCCGATGTGATGAAAGACGAACTCTGGGGCGCGAGAGATTGTGTCTTGCTCGATCTTCATATGGCCAGATAAAACCTGGATGAATGGCTTGGAAGCACAGTTGAGGATGTCGGTTGGGCCCAAGACATCGATAGCTTGAAAGTCGTAGACAAGTACACCAAAGTGGAGGGGAGCCATTTTGCCAGATTGGGTGCAATGGATTTAGAGTGATGACAGATAATGAGGGTGTTTGATGGCGTCATCCGAAGCCAATAGTTGTGCTTTGACGAGCCCTTTATAGTGGCAGCACCTCATTGTTGTATACAGGAAAAATTTGGACTGAAACACATAAGTTCCGATGGCTGTCGCATCTAGTTCCACTAGTTTGTGATATATCCGAGCTGGAGTGGAAGTTAGACGACCATGGTGGAGTTTGGACTAGCTTAGTATCCAACAGGAACACGGCGACTCGATTAGACTCACTAAGATTTCCCAGATTCCGCCTATTCAAGCATGGTCGATTGAAATACTTCCGTGGTGCGTCGGAGCGAAAACGAAACGTCGTGATTTACCAGCTTTACAGGAAGCGAATGGGCGATAAGTGACTGGGTGTGACACTTTGTATTGCCCCGCTTCTGAACCTCATTCGGATGTAAGAATTGACCCACGTAATTAAGTACCATGTCTATCAAACGGATATCCCAATATGCAAGTAAGAAACCAGAATACCACCACTCTATTTATCCTCGATGGCCGACGACAACAGAATCAAGTGCACGCCGTCCGCTACAGACATATAACCCCTGATGCTGTCCTAGATATTATGTTAGAGATCTACAGATTTACCAGTGCCTAGTCTACCTCAGCCCGCATCTCTTTTTCTCGACAGTACCGTTAACCCATCTTCGCTTCCTAAGATCCAAACAGATCGCCTCTCTCCCCCACGGATCAGACCTTGTGTCATAACGTCCCCATCTTGACCAGGTAATTCGGTGATCAATTGAAAAATCCACCTCTTCTAGATGACGGTCCCATGAGACGTCAAACTTTGCCTCCCGTGCCTTTGCTAAATTTCTTATGCTAGCCACGTCAATTTTAAACCATTTGGCCATCAGCTCCATGTCGAATAACAAACTCTCGATGGGAGGAAAGTGCAAGAGGCTATCGGCTGTAACAAAGCCCCCCAAGATCTCTTCCACGAGTTTGTGTTGTCTTCGTTCGATTTCTCGTACAAGTAGTGCGCCCCGTGATGCACGACGACTCATCTCGCGGAGACGCATAGCAGCGATATCGCTCAGAAATGGCGCCACATACCGCAGACGGTTGACAGCATGAATCTGTTCCCTCCAGGGTATGTCGACGTGATAGTCGGGACTGAGGACCTGGCTGATTCGTTGATTAATCTCGTCCATATCTTGACTAGCGTTCATCAATGTGTCGCTGTACTCCACTACTGACCAGACGGACCTGTATTTGTTGCTTCTCTTCTGGCCCAAGTCTAGGTCATCGCGATGGAAAGCGTTTCCAATGAGACGCTGTGCTGTTCCATTGTTGACTTGACTCAAAGCCCATTGCTTGGGGGTCGGATGTTTGGTAAGGCGGCAATCCATCACAGAACTTGGAGCACCTTGTTCTGAGGTTGAAGATGGTTCGGAGTTGCGAGACGAGATTCTAGAGTAGTGCGCCCGGAAGATCTTGTCAAGATAGTCCTCCGGAACATCATCAGGGACATCTGACATGTCTTGTGGCCTGGCAGGTGTAGGAACGGGGCGATGATCACCCAAGTCAAAGACTAGGGATAGAAATATGCAATCAAGCCTTTCCTGGTCAGACCCAAAAGAATCATTATGTGATCGCTGGTCTCGTAGCAACAGGTCAAAATTGAACCATTTGACTGTGATACTACCCCAGGCATCAGCCGGAAAATAGTCAACAAGCGTGTTTCTGCTAAAACCGTGCCTGACAGTGAGGTAACTTATCATGTCCTCCAGATGAATTTTAAGCCGACCGAGTGGCGGATCACAGTTGAAGATGAGTCTTGTGTTGCTAGGGCGCGCTGTCGGCGATGGAGTTCCAGTTTCAATGGGAGGAATTCCAAGGATGGTTGAGTCGGGCACTTTCAAGAAAAGATTTTCCGAGTATTCATTGTCTGGAATTGTTGGAAGGGAGTCGCGGGGAGAAATAAATGACCCGGAGCTTGTTGACCAGCGGAATTGGGTACTTGTCCCTCGAGTGAACCGGAATTCAGGAGGGCCATGGTTAGCAATCTCCTCAAGGTCATCCAGGGCTGATCGGAGAACATTGCGAAGATCGATAAGGAAGACATGTTCTGGCACATAAGTTTCGTTCGAAGATGTCTCCCATGGCTTGTAGATAGAGATAGGCTCATAGTCAGACATACCCGTAAAGCCTGCATCGAGTGAAGCTTCGGGATCAGGTAAAAGGCCGGGCTGGCCCTTCCACTGCATCGATTCAAGCGCTGCTTCCCCAAAGAGAACGACGCGGCAGACGGTAATTTCCGTGACGCTAATATCGATGGCTTGTTGATACCAGTCGAGAGCCAGGAATGGCCGATGGGGGAAGATTTGGCGGTGCAAGTGGGTAAGAATGCCAATACTGAGGATGATGAGGAAACAGTTCAACAGAAATATGGGGATGGACGGCTGAGTGCTTTGGTGAGAAACGGTGATGCTGTAGTCGTTGCAAGATTCTTGATCATGCAAGAGCAAGGAGTCTCCTGGTTGATCCTCAGATCCTATATCTTCTCTAGCTGCTAGGTCCTCGACTGTTGGGCCATCTCGCATGAGGCCAAGATCGAATTCGTTCTCAGCAGGTGAATCATCCAGTAGCGATATGGCTCGTGGGCGGCATCGTAGGGAATGAGAAGAGTCATCGGCTTGGTCGTCTCTTACCGTAGGCTGCTTCTCTAGCAGTAGTGGTAGATGGATCTGAGCCAGTGCAGGCCTTACTCGAATGACGGGAACAAATTGTTTGTTCAACAGCTCCTCTGAACCGTTACCCTCAGATACCCGACGACGCTTCGTTGGAGGTTGCTGCTGATTTTGATCAAGGTCATCCTCATTCCGCCATCGGCGCTTCGGCACTGCCAAGGATGGGGGAGAATCACTGGAATCATCCAGGGTGTTGGTGTTGCCTCGTATAGGTTCCCGTGATGAAGGAAGAACTCTCTGGTAACGGATCTGATGTCGCAAAAGAAAGGCCTGTCGGAATTGCCAGGCGTGGTACCGAGGGCGACCCCGAACCTTGAGCCTCAGGCGATACTGAGACCGTACCATCTGTACTTGATGCGTGATGAATGAGCTTGATGATAAGCCAATGTTAACAACGCCTGATGGGCAAACTGGTGGGAAGGAAGAAAAGAGGAGGCTAAGGTCAGAGGATGGATGAAAGAACAAAGAAGATTGTCGCGACGCCAAACCCAAACATGATTGGTGTTGGTGGCTTTGTTTGTCCCATAGAGCACGTGGGTGAATTCTTTGAGTATATAGATCCTGGCAGTGACTTCATAAAGAAAGACAGACAAGAATTAAATTATTATTCGGAGAAATCAATAGAAAACAAGTATTTTCAAGATATTAAAGAGGACGTAGCTGTTTGTTCACAGCGAGAAAGCTGTTAGTTGGCCTGAAAAGAGAATTCCGGCATTTAGATTGCCTGTGGGCGGCAATTGGAAGACATATGTAGATCAAGGACAAATTCAGTCACATCCAGGACGCAGCAATCAATCTATAAAGAGAGATATAGCCCAAGGAAATGGCGCTCATGAGGGTTAGATTTCTGAGCAATCAAGAAAGGTTCTACTTTTGGGCAGCCAAAGATCACGTTGTGGTGCTCGCAGACAATGTTCTCATCAAGGGTTGGAATTACTTGAGAGGGATTCTCGTAAAAGGTTATTGCTCACAAGAGCGATAAATCTATGGGCAAGCAGCTTCGGTATGTGGGAAACAAAGAGAACTATAACCAACCACACTTACAAGATCTCGCTGCCTGAGAGTAACGACAAAGGGAGTGAAAAAAGAGCCTGATGTATTGCAGCAAGCTGCAGGTTGGAAGCAAACACAAGATTCAATGAATACAAAAGTGAATGAATGTAATCAAAGCTTTATGAATCTTCTGTGGTGAATGAGAAACGGTCTTCCCCTCTATAAATACTTCAGTTAAAACAAAATGACAACTCTTCTTCTTCGCAGCAGACTATCATCCTCTGTAATCACTACCATCATAACACAGAACTGTAAACGGTCTACCTATTTTTCCCCTATCAAGTCTGCTCACGACCTCCCTACAGCCAGCAAGCATATCGCCAAAGCCATTTTGGTTGCCATCGCAATCAGACTGTGGACTTTTGAAGAGGCAATTGAGCACGAGCTTGGTATCCTATCGTGGCACATAAGACTTGTCGTAAGTAGGAGAAGGAAGTTTTTGAGCAACAACATACTCACAAAACCAACAAAAGTTCTCGACTTTATCCGCAAATCATCTACAAAATGGACCCGAACGGTAGCACACCACAGGATAATGGTATCCGGCGCCTTCCATCAGCCAGCTCACAGAACGAGATAAATGAATTTTTCTCTGAGCGAATGCCTCGGGATATATACCTAAGCCGGCTTAGACGATGGCGTGTTCGCATCAAACAAAAGAGGAACTACTCTCGCAACAGATCGAGAAACGAGACAGGATCCGACTCAAACAAGAAGAGCAGGAACGTAGTACGCTCCAAAGGATGACACGTTGCAACGGCATGAAGGAGAAAGCACGTCGGGGTGGGTTTCTGTTACGACACGGGATCTGGGAAGCAGCTAATGCGGTGGAGGAGGACCTCCACGCGTTGGAACAAATTGATGAGGACCTTAGACTTCAGGAACAATACGTCAAGGCTTTGGAAAGGTCATTGGAGCGTTTGTATAAGAAGCACAACAAGCATGTTGAGAACCATGGCCGCCGCCCTATCGACTGGGCAGATTTTCTAGGAGATCCTGCGACGTGGTTCAGCTAGGCGCACTTCACTTTTAGGTATGATCTGGCTTGGGTGTTCTGGTTGCTCATGCATGCAATTCTTGGCTTCTGATTGCAACCGTTCGGCTGTCTCGGATATCATCCTCGTCGTCTAGCCCGGTCTTATCTGCGCCAGCCTCCCACCAATATCAAGACTTGTCAGGATCTGGACAAGTCCACCACGCGACACCATGCAATCAAAACGCGGGGAAACAAAACGATGCATTCATTCGTTGCAGCGCTTACAGCTCAATGTCATAGTCGATGCTGTCTCCATCGTCCTGCTAAAACGGGTTTAACAGCCGGGGAAATTCCCTGGATCAATCTTGACAGAGTGGGGAAACTATCTTGATAGATGCTTGTTCTGAACTTGCACAAATGAGGATAGGGAGTTGGATGACTGCAATCTATTCGCCCAACTCGGTAAGCGTGATCTACGAAATGTCGGGGTAATTGGCACCAAAGTCAAGAATTGCAATGTATATGCCATAAAAGGAAGGAAAATGGGCACGCTGATAAGACAGTGTAGCCTCGCTCTATCAAAAGGCGATAAAAGCTACGACAAGGACATGGGATATAGCTATGACAAGAATGGAAGGAGGTGAAGAGAGTTGAATTGATAGCACCTAGATGATAGAGGTCGGGATCAACGGGAGGATTGTCTAGTACCAAGTCGAGAAGCATAAGTAGTTCACCGAAGCTCTCAAAATCATGGCTCTTATTCTTCTCCAGACTCTCATCCTTCCCATCTTCCTTAGCCATATTGAGTCATCGCGACTTTCAAGATGCGACACTCAACTTCTCAACTCCTCTTGGTATCCCTTGGCCTTCTCCTAGGTTCCAGCCAAGCAGCATCAATACCACGCAAAGAGACCTGCACCAAAGCCAAGGTTGCAATTCTTGGTGCCGGTGTAGCTGGTATCACTGCCGCACAAACATTGCACAACGCGTCAATCCATGACTTCATCATCCTTGAGCACAACAACTACGTCGGAGGCCGCATGAAACACACCACTTTCGGAAAATCCTCTGATGGTAAGCCGCTGACTGTCGAACTCGGTGCGAACTGGATCGAGGGTCTCCAGAACCCTTCGGGAGAAATTAACCCGATCTGGCGCCTCGCCCAGAAGCACAAAGTGAAGAACACGTATTCCAACGACAGCGCGATCATTACCTACGATGAGACTGGAGCCTCCGATTTTACTGACCTGATTGACCTCTTTGACGAGAAATTTGAGATTGCTTCGCAGGACGCTGGTTATATCTTCACCGAAAATCTTCAGGATACATCAACTCGCGCTGGTCTTAGTCTAGCAGGCTGGAAACCAAAGAGAGACATGAAGATGGCTGCTGCTGACTGGTGGGGCTGGGACTTTGAGACAGCGTATTCTCCAGAGGAAAGCGGCTTCGTGTATGGTGTCGCTGGGAACAATGCTACCTTCAAGCACTTCAGTGATGAGACGAACCTTGTCATCGACCAACGAGGTTACAATGCTTGGCTTGTTGGAGAAGCGAATGAATTTCTCAAGAAGAATGACCCAAGGCTTCGTTTGAAGACGACAGTTAAAAAGATTGAGTATACCAAAAAGGGAGTCAAAATCGATACCAACAACGGGTGCGTCGAAGCAGATTACGCCATCTGTACTTTCTCCGTCGGCGTCCTCCAGAACAACGCCGTTGATTTCAAGCCTGCACTTCCCCGCTGGAAGAGACAGGCCATTGAGGAATTTCAAATGGGGACCTATACGAAGATTTTCATGCAGTTCAACGAAACGTTTTGGCCGGAGGACACACAGTACTTCCTCTATGCTGATCCAGAGCAACGCGGCTACTACCCCTTGTTTCAAAGTCTGAGTACTCCGGGCTTCATTCCTGGATCGAATATCCTGTTTGGCACCGTTGTGCAACAGCAGGCTTACGAAGTTGAGCAACAATCCGATGAAAAGACCAAGACGGAAATCATGGCGGTGTTGCGCTCCATGTTCCCCGATAAGCACATTCCCGAGCCCACTGCATTCATGTATCCCCGCTGGAGTATGGAAGAGTGAGTCACCCAGCCCCTTGCGATTCGATGTTTGCTAACAATTCGAAACAGGTGGTCGTACGGGTCCTACAGCAACTGGCCCGTTGGTATGACGCTGGAGAAACACCAGAACCTCCGTGCCAATGTGGATCGATTGTGGTTCGGTGGTGAGGCTAATTCGGCCGAGTTCTTCGGGTACTTGCATGGTGCTTACTTTGAAGGGCAGGAGATTGGTGAGAGAATCGCGAGGATTTTGAAAGGAGAGGAGTCAGAGCAGTCACAGCAGATGAAGAGGTACAGGACGTTACGCGGTACGACTGATCTGGAAGACCACAATTCAGCGAACGGATGGTCGACTCCTCTTGATGATTAGGAAGACAGTGCGTAGAGAGGCTCTTGTGTGAATAGGGTTGTATTAACTACCTGCGCTAACCACGATCACGCGGCCTATCAACACGTAGAGAGAGTCAATGTTCATAAGTTCTTATTTTTGATTCTAGGACGTGGCCTGTCTGTCCACCCGTCGTAGTCTTGAATATTGGTTGGCTCCCATGACGGGCGACTCGATGTGTGACACTACTTCACATCTTCATGAATCCCCCTTGTTGACACATCGACGGATAGCCACCCCAACAACACGAACATGATATGGGTATTCTGAGAACCTACTCTAGAGCTATTTCACAGATACATAAAACACAATTACAAACCGACTGACTCTGTCTCTTGCTAGAACAGGTTTTATGACAGAAGGCATGGCCATATACCGACATTTACGACGCGACAACTCCCAAACCAGGCTCGTCCGTGTGCTGCAGGCTTCACCTCATGACACCCACCTATCTCTCGAGCTCCGCCATGGGTTCATCGAAGACGACACCTACGCAGCACTCTCATATGTCTGGGGCGATGCATCTGACGAAGATTACATCCTTGTTAACAGAGTCCTATTTCGAATCCGCAAAAACCTATATCAGGCTCTCTTACAGCTTCGCGACAATGGCGTCCGCGACTGGCTCTGGATAGACACCCTATGTATACAACAGAAGAATGTGGATGAGAAGAGTTACCAAGTCGGGTTGATGGGCACAATCAATGCTTCTCGTGTGTACTCGTGGCTGGGACTGGGAACACCAAGTACAGATATCGCGATGGGCTTTTGTGCTCACATCGGATCACAAGCAGAACTCATTGGACTCGATCACGATGATATCGATAGTGGCTTTTTTCTTCCAAAGCTTTTCAACGAACAAGATGTTTTGAAGCTAAAAGCCGAAGACAGCGATCTCATTAGTGCCGGGCCAGAACTTGTTGCACTTTTCGTCAGCCTTATTCAAGAGCCTGACCTTCAAGCGGGATCGCCGAGTGGAGATCGCTTATTCTCAGGGATACGCGATTTGATGAACCGGGAGTATTGGAAGCGGGTTTGGATTAACCAAGAAGTTGCCCTGGCAAAGGAGGTGATTATCCTATGTGGAGGCAAGTCAGAGTCTCTCGTTTTGATTGAGCAGACCCTTAGATCTCTCGTATTCTGCAGTCATAATTGCAGATATAGGTATCCACGCCTGACGTCGGACCTAGTTCACATGGGATGGGGAATTACGTCGAAACTGCCACTGTTGACTCGACGTTTACGGCAGCGAGGAGAAAATATACCACTTTCCCAGTTGCTATATGACGACACAGTAATGCCAATGCCGCAAAATTACACTGCCAGCGATCCTAGAGATATCATTTTCGCCCTACTTGGAGTTATCACTGACAATGAAAAGCTGAGTATCCAAGCCAATTATCGTCTGTCAACGAGGGAGGTGTTCACAATTGCGACAAGGGCGATATATGACTATGATCCCGACGGCCTCAATATCGATACATGCACGCCTAGTCACAAGAATCAGACTGACCTACCATCGTGGGTGATTGACTGGCAGGCCATTGGACCTGAAAGCTGCCAAATAAGACCCATAAAGGACATTGCATGCGTGCAAGTTTACAATGCAACAGGTAAACTTGGCGTACCAACTCCGGTATACTTAGATGGCGATGATCAGCAAGGTATCCTTCGCCGATATGGATACTCCGTGGACATCATCACAGATGTTTGGCGATATAATGCGAAAATAGACGATATATGGACTCCAGGAGGCAGGGAAAGGGAGAATGTACGGCAAATATCATCGATTATCGAATTTGCAAATCTGCCCCATGACTCTAGACCTAGCGAGGACTACGTTTGGCGATCTCTGGAATCTCGTTATGGGCCTGTTTCACAAGATACCGACCCTGATGTCAGGTCATTCATCCGCGCTGTGATGCGGCAACAGGCAATTAGTCTGGACGAACTAACCCCATCACAAATAGAGTATCTGGACCAATTACCGCTACCAATGCCAGCTTCACTGACCTGGAACATGGCGGACAAGCTTTCTAACGGGATCAAACAAATTAAAGAACATGTTTTTATCAGCACACATGGAAGAAACCTATTTAGAACACAGAAGGGAATGCTAGGTTTGGGTCACGAATTTGTGCAGGCTGGAGATACTTTAACACTTCTTTTAGGCGTTCAGTCGCCTATTATCCTTCGTTCGCGCTGTGAGGGAGGTTTCACCTTCGCAGGAGATGCGTACGTCGATGGAATCATGCAGGGAGAATTCCTCCAGACGAACCCTGTTCAACAAGAATTTGTTATATACTAAGACAAATCCAGTTGTTCATGGAATGGATATTACTATAATCAATGACTCTTGGATAATCTTCCTCCGAGTTGGTTACTCTATCAATATATAAAAGATGAATACAGGCCTATTTTACAGTGATATTGCAACAATTCCTAGGAATTCGGAGTTTTATAAACAGACTTGTGAAATAAGGGAGCAGGCCAGATAATTGAGTGGCATACAATGGAGAGCTGACCAAGTGCTAGGTTCAATGTGGTGGAATAAGCTCTCAGCCACAAGTCTCAACTGCAATTAACACGTCAGGCTCACAACTTAGACATTATACCACCATGTATGCTGGTAGTTAGATTCAAGCACTAGCGAGGTTGCTTGTAACATTTCTTGCTGCGATGAGATGTCAAGTGAGGGCGCTTGAAGTTCATGGTGTTCTCTCTCTAGGTTTGCAAAACTCCTGCGGGGTCAGTTGGTGACAGGTGTCAATGCAGCATTGGTTAGACATCAACGTTGTAGCTGAGTATGTCTTGCAGTCAGCCTGACACAGCAGATGCCCACGCCCGTCCTACCAACTGCCTCTTCTCTCATGTCTCGTCTGCAAAGTCATAGGTACAACCTCTTAGAATAATTCAAGACATTAAATGACTTGAAGTAGTGCCGGGCTTTGTTCGTTGTTGCGCAAGCTTCGTGTGGTAATTGAAATCGCGTAATGCCGATTAGCCGACGGCCGATGGTATCGAGACCATCGAGACCATCGAGTTCAGGGCTCAGAAAGCAACCAGAGTCATCAGAGCTCTATATCACTTGATACGAGCCAAACCAAGCCATGACCCTTCCTTAAACTGTAGCAGTCATTGCTTTGACCTGAGTCATGTACATACATTAGTCGTGGAGCCTTGGACTCGCCGGGATAAACAGGATTTTTAAACAGGTATCCAGACATACGTCCCAGCTTATTTATTATCATACGAGTAGCTAATCTAGCTTGCAAGCCTATCCTACAAATTCATGGGTAAATCGTATTCCCAAAACCCAAGCAACTGCTCAACATGTTTCATTGTTGACCTGGTAGTCAAGCTTATCATTGTCTTCTTTCCAGTCAGGGTATCAAGCGTAACAACCGATACCTCTACAGCATTGCTTAGTTTAACTTTGAGGTGATGACTCTCGGGAGAGGGATCGGGGGACATATTATTCTCAAGACCACTTCCGAGAGAATCAACAATTTGCTGAATATTGTTGGTGTTATGATCCTTTGTTCGCTGGTGGCGATGTATGCACAGCATAGGGTTCTGGTAATTGACGCAGAGGCAGGGATGGGTTGCCTGGTAGCGGAACATCTGATCTTCGATATCTCGAAGATGTTGGATCCCTTGACGGTATTTGGTACATAGGCCTTCCCACTCTCGTTGTGTCGCTGATGGATCATGATTCAAGGGCGTCCTTGGTTGACTATATAAAGCAGAAGCCTCCGTCGAATCTTCAGTTTCAGAACCGTTCATAGATAATATTTCGTTTATGTCCACTTCTTTATCCTCTTGCATTAGTCTATCAGTACAGGGGTCAGTCGGTCAGGTCTTCTTACCCTCAAAGTCCGAAGTGAACGGGGTATCGATTCCTCCATCGGAAATGCTTGATGTCTCACTGTAGTAGTCGCAGGTAAGATAGGTCATGGCCGACGAGGTACTGAATAGACAGGCCGATTGACAAGATTGATGTGATGTCCAGTAGTGTCGGCAAGTTCGTTTACTGAGCCGAATCCCAACAGGCTATGGAATCCCAGCCGCTTGAACAGGGAGAACTTGCCTTCTTATGCTACCCTTTCCAAAGCTCTGAGCGGGGTTACTAAACTGTAAATCCACTAGCCTTTCCAAAAAGGAAGTGCAACGGTCGCATCCCAACGGCAATAACGGCGAGTGGTGAAACAAACTCTGCAGCCACAAACTTAACGTCCGCCGGAACGGGCTAGTTCGTAATGTTCAGGATGACGCGTGTTCGACGATCCCTTCTGGTCACTTGTAAACTTTGTGGCCGCAGGTGGATGCTTGAGGAGGCAGACTTTTGGGCGGTGAGGGCTAAGGAAGTTGCGCTTTGAAGCAATTGCGTAACTTCATGTACGCGACCAGTGCATACACCGTTGCGACACTCAATTGTGTCTACAACCTGGGTGGAAGGAGTCAAAAGCGGTCGCGCATCTCGATAATATATAACATCTACATAATAAATTCCAGCCCTGATAAGCAACAAAGAAAAGCCAGCATGCAAATCTGCCGACTACCGCTCTAGAAAGGATGCCACTGCGCTCTGCACCTTCGAGATCCATATCTCCTATCAAGTCTAGCGCACGAATATGTTATAACTCAAAGCAAATCTTCGATGAAATCTCAATTGAAACAGGAAACAAAGCAAAGCAAGGAGAACCCTATTATTGCAGCTATTCCATTGAACATTCTGCTTACTCATAGGCTTCAGCTATCACCATATCAGTAACAGTGCTAGACTTTGCTAGCAGCTGACATGACGTAACGCCAATAAGAGCACCCCAATAGAGATCTTTCTTGGGGTACACCCGAGCCTTCAGAAAAAGCAAGGCTGATAATAATCTGCGGCAGCCAATAACAGCTGTACTGCTTAAAGGGATACGTTAGGTATCGGCAACATGAGTTTATCCGAGGTCCGGATAGTGCGCGTTGACGAGGCATCAATGAAGCTGGCGCTAGTTTCTTATTTCTGGGAGTTTCATCTCCGAAGCTCGCATTTTGGTCGACTATCACCGAAATACAAGCTCAGCAGCGGGCCATAGTCGGCACTATGAGTAGCACGTCTTTGCCCAGTGAACGCTTCTCCTTAGTCGCATCCTTTTACGGCCCAGGAAACATCGCCTCGTGGCTCTGCATGGTGGCATCCGTCCTGAACACTTGGTGCTTGAACGCGGAGTATCGTCGTAAAGATAGCATCAGCGCGGATCTCTTTGTCGTTTTAGCGGTTCCGGGTGTTGCAGCAGGACATGCCATCTACATGCTTTTCTTTGGCAATGCGAACCATGAGTCTATCCAGCATCTTTTCACCAGCACAGATCCAGAGGTAGTGAAGCATGCGGCAGCTGCAGAAGCCGCGCTTGACGTATGCGAAACATTCTCTGCGATAGCGGTGCTTCTGGTGTTCGTGTCCATGTTCTTCGGTCACCTGAAGCGTACACTGGCCGTCGTTACTGTTGGCCTACTGGCCTTCTCAACCGAGGCAGTTGTATTCATGCAAATGAGGGGAGTCGGTGTATCGCACACCAATCTAACACGCCCTTTCCTCTTCAACTTCTTCGAGGTTATGGTGTCGTTAGTGGTCTTTGTGGCAGTATGGCTTGCTGCTTTCAGTATTCTGATGATATGGCTACGGGTGCGCATAATCGAGGAACCTGAGGAACAAATAGAGGTGGAGTCCGCCGACACTGAGCTCGAAATGGAAGTGAGGGAAGCTCTGAGGGGACAGACTATAGATATGGATTCGGCAGTACGGTGGAAAAGCCAACAACCATCCGCCAGGGCACTCCATCTCGCCGAGGCAGAAGGGCGAGATAGAATCCCAATGCGGTATCTGACGGTGCTTTCACTCCCCCTCGCCTTCGTCTCGTGTCTAGCCTCTATCAGCACGCCCTTAGGAGTATTTGGAGAAACAAGCTTCATACCATCACCGAACTGGGGTGCTGCTGTCCTGTTCTTCGTTCCAAGGAGCACGACTGGTATTACAGAACTGGATCAGATGGTCTCTCTTTGTATTGGCATCATTACCCTTCTGTTCAGCCTTTGGGAGGCCCTTAAATCCCAAAAGAAGGAAGAGTTGAGCGCCCGACAAGAGAACAGGAAGCAGGCAGCAAATCGTCGCAAGAATTGGCGCCAAAGACGGTTGAATGCTGGTCTTTATTTCCTCCGCAAGGTAAACGATGAACTTGATGAGACCGCGGATGCAACGCAAAGACAAGAACTGTTGGACAGGCGAAATTTAATAATGGTTGAACTGTTTAGAATGGTGGGCTCGTAAGATAGCCGGCTGTGGCTTAGTATTCTATCTTTGCCGGCTAAGGACCGTCGATTGCTCCAGAAGGAACAAAGCGCCATCAACTGGATTCAGAATTGAAGGTGATTATTATTAAACTAAATCACCACCTACATGTGAATGATTTTGCGTCGAGACAAGAACATGATGACGCTGGTTACCTTGTCAAGCACGTTTAATACTCAAATCCCATTTGGTGGCTGCTTAGTAGGCCCCGGGTCGTCCACTTTGATTCAGACAACTATATATTACTATATTTATCGAGCTATTTTATTGTTGCTCAACAGAGGTTGGGTGAGAAATAGGTACTGTTAATTACCTCGGTTAAACTACTCGAGGTTTGCTCAATCGTCAGCGCTAGCCTTTAATAGCAATAAGGATGCTTACAGTCATAGAAGAATAAAAACACTCCAGAGCACTCCCCGCCATTCCCCTCCTTCAATTAACCATAGTCATTTGCCAATCCTCTAGCATAAGGATAAGATGGCAGGAACGTTTCAACAGGAGGTCGCGCCTCAGCAAACTGGACCATCGTCCTACTCTGTATCCCCATCATATGATTGGACTATGGGCCCAGGTCAGTATCTATCGAGAAACAGCCAGCTCACTGCTTACATCGACTTAGCTCTAAACGGTGGCTGCATTGCTGCAGTCATTCATTCTGCGGCTGTAAAGCATTTCACCACAGCCCTCGCCAAGTACGACCAACCTGATGTACTTACCCTTCATATCGAATACCTGCGATATTGCACTACGGAAACACTCGATATTAACATCCTCGAGCTAAAGCGCGGCAGTTCTCACTGCACTATCCAGCTGCAAGTCTTACAAAATGAACAGCTCAAGGTCGTCGCTCTTGCAACATCGACAAACTTCGCCCAATCTCTTGGGCCCACGTGCAATACCCAGTGGACTTTGAATCCCCCTTCTACGTCTAGACCCGACTTTCGTAAGGTTGAAGCTAACGAGCCTGACCTTAATTGGGTTCCCGGACTCACGAAGGGCGAAGTGCTCCCTATGGGCTGCCGTATCGTATCACTCTATGAGCGAGGCGGAATGCAAGTCGATGGTCTAATGGATGCGTGGAATGGCTTCACCGAGGAATGCATGAACGCAACGCACATAGCTTTCATGTGCGACTTCATGCCTTCTATGGCAGATACATTACTACGCAACGGAGAAATGTATGATGGGCGAAGTAACCTCCGCAAGATGGAAGCCTGGGCAGACAAGAATCCTGGGGTCGTTTGTGAGATGGAGACTTCTTTGGCTAAGGCAGCAAATGCGAAGTTCAGTGAGAATACGGTGTCTTTAGATATTGAGTTTAAGAGGAAGCTTCCGAAGAATGGCCTTCGATGGGTCTTCAGTCGCGTTGAAACAAAGAAGCTCCAGGGTGGTAGGATGGATATGGATATCACGATTTGCGACGAGGAGATGGACTTGATTTGTTCAGCCAGACAAATTGTCCTCGTTCTCGATGCAAAGAAAAGGTATAATTCTGACGCGAAAAAGGCGAATCTATAGAAGTATCAGAACAGTTGCTATAATATGATTAAGATGAGTTGATGTAAGCGCTTGTGTAACCCCATATGCCGCATCAATTTGCTTCCCAATAATGTCTTGGTTAGAATCACCGAATTAAGACATCTTATCAGATTAGATACAGCAATGCAAGGTGATGGTAGGGTTTGCGGAGGAAGACTGGATATGGAAATTACCCCGTGCGGGGATCTCTTGGCCTACGAGAGGCTCAAGATGTAGGCGATAGTCTCCAGCAACTTAAGACTGTCATAGATCACCAGTCAGCATGGCGGTTACTCCAGTCTCACTCGTGGTCCTCGGCATTATTGCCAGTGCAACGGTATTGTACTTTTCTTCACCAGCTAGGAAAGACAGGAAGAAGCTGCTCAAACTGCCCATCATCGGCGACATCCACAGCTCGCCAATTGATAAGCCATTACTACGATGGGATGCTTGGGCGAAAGAAAAGGGTGCCGTCGCAACGTCGAAACTGTTCGGTATAATGCCGGTTGTCGTTATCAACACGGCCGAGGCAGCGACAGAGCTGCTGGGCAAGCGGGGTGCTTGGTATAGCAACCGCCCAAGGTCCGTGGGCATGGAGATGATTACAGGCGCTGGGCCAGGAAAGTCACGGTTCACACTGATGCATGACATGGATGCGCATCTGAAGCTTCATAATCGCATCTTGTCCCCGTCGCTCGGTGGCGTCGCTGCTTCGCGCTATCAGCCCGTCATGGAGCTCGAGGCCAAGCAGCTCGTCAAGGACCTTGTCGAATTATGCGACCATAAATCATCACTTGTTTCCAGCGCCGACGTCTTCCCTTTTCTCGAGCGCGCTCAAGCAAGTATCATTCTCGCACTGCACTATGGTGTTCGGGTCCTCACGCTCGATGAGCCACTGTATGACCGGGTCCGGAGGACCCAGGCCAAGGTCACCTTGTATGCCTCCACGCCTGGTCTGCCTGATATTCTCCCACTCCTTGCCAATCTTCCAGCAGCATTATCGCCATGGCGTAAAGCTGCAGACAAATTATTTAATGAGCAGAAAGACCTCAACCTGCACCTCTTAAATCTGGGCGATGACAGTCCTGCATGGAACGCAACGAAACAAGCACGCTCCCTTGCAGCAAAATACGCCAAGGAGCCGATTCCCGATATTGACCTCGCTTTCACGCTCGCAACGAGCGTCCAAGGCGGTATAGAGACTAGTACCCGTACAATGCTTTGGCTGTTCATCGCTGCCAAGGCCAACAAGGACTTTATGAAGCGAGCGCATGCTGTACTGGATGCTGTTGTTGGACGGGATCGACTCCCCCGCTTCTCGGACAGACCCTCTCTCAGTTACATTGACGCCATTATATCTGAGCTTCTGCGTTGGCGACCTATTTCTCCTGGAGGTGTTCCCCGTCGGGCGGACAAGCAAGACGACTTTAAAGGCATTAGCATCGCCAAGAATGCGATGGTCGTCACTAATGCGTGGTCTATCGGTCGCGATGAAACTGTATTTGACCCGTCACTAGGCGATCTCGACGAATTTATTCCTGAGCGATGGCTAGACGGTGAAAACATGCAGGTAGACATCAAGAACCAAGGCGAGCTAAGGACCTCGCTTCCACTGCCGGTCTTCGGTCACGGTCGGCGAAGCTGTCTTGGAAAACGCGTTGCCGTAGACGGAGCGTTCGTCCAGGTTGCGGCGATTCTCTGGGCATTCGACTTTGAGCCTGCCGAAGACGTCGATGCAATGGAAATGGAGGTTGTTTGGTTTATGACAGAGCCAAAGCCGTTCCAGTTCAAGCTAAAGCCGAGGGGTCCATGGGTGCCCAAGGTTATTGCGGAGGAGTGGAGGACTGCCGATAAGGATCTTGGTAACATCATGGGTAACATGACTGATGTTGAGGGCTGAACGTGATACGAGAGGCCTGAGCGCGTTGGCAACAAGGTTATAGAGCGATTAAGTTGGAGAGGGTTCAAATTCTGTCCTATTCACCAGCCTAAAATAACAGGCTTGTCGCACCAGAGTCAATTTCCGTTTTGGTCTTTAGTGTAAGTTAATAATTTGTGGCAAATGCCACCCAGGTCGTTCTACGTAGCGGTCTCAGGGATTGGCCCAATTACTCGCCAGTCAGGAATGTTGGTTCTGTGCAAGTCCGGGAAACACAACCCCATGCCTGGAGTAATAACTATGGAATTTATTTATCTTATGGCTCTGGATCTTGTAAGCAAACATGCAAGTACTCCATCTGATAGTGTCATCGAATCATGATGACGAGTAGTCTGCTCCAAGTACCGGCTCGTAGCGGGCTGGATCTAGCACCGTGAGAAGCTTAGTTCAGTGTGGTGATATTAGCTCTCAGCCACAAGTCTCAACTGCAAGCCGTGAGAAGCAATGGCACATCCTAGCCCGATTATACCAGTGACCATGCCATCGATCCACCCGGAATGGTAAAGGCTTCCAAGGAGTTAATTGTACTTGTAAAACTACTCTCACAATCGTTTCCTGATACTCTTAAAATTTGCTCCTATTCAACGAGCTGCATTGTGGATAATTTTGCAGGAGTAAGTCAATCTGGTTTAACTATATCGAGAAAGATGTATATAAATGATGGGTGCCATCTGTCAGTCCCAGAAGCATCTACTCATCATCATGGGCGTCGATGACAGTCTTGGACCACTTGCGAGCCTGCACGCGACGGTTGAATAGGATATCAATCTCACGGTACGAGCGACCCTTGAACTCAGGCAGCCAGATCCACGACATAAGGAAGCACACAAAGCCCGTTCCAGCCCAAACATAACCGCATCTTCCACCGAGGTTGGCTTCCTACAGTAAAGCATTAGTATCGCCGTAATGAAGACACGAGCAAGATGTACATACCTTGGGGTTGAGCATGTAGCTCGACAGGAAGATGCACGGAATGTTAACCAGGTAGTAACTAGCACGACCGATACCGGTGGTAAGAGGCCTCAGACGGATAGCTGATGTCTCGCCGATGATGGCATAGGAAACGGGAGCCGGGCCAAGGGTGAAGAGAACAGACACGATCAGACCCAATGAGGCTTGGGCCAACGAGGCTGCATTGCTCTTCCCAACACTACCGGCAATACCCAAGGCGAGTAGGAACAAGACGTTGATGAATGAGCCCCAGACGTAGATGGTGCGTCGACCAATGTAGGTAGTCAGAATCCAGGACAGCATAACAAAGATCATCTGCAGAGCAGAAGTGATAAGTCCGAGGGCAAAAGCAGTGTTTGTGGTCATACCGGCCTCTATTAAACGCATTAATACATGACATCCCCAGAGGATGGGAATGAAGGATACTCACGCTCAAAGAAATATGTGGCCTGGTTGGCAATCAGATTGCCGGTCAAGTTCTGGGCAGCATATACACCGCACACAATGAGGGTTCGGTAACGGTCGGTTCCCTTGAACAACTCGAGATAGCTAGGTTCCTTCTCTGACTTCTCAAGTTCGATGGTTCGACGCATCATAGCAACGGACTCCTCGTGGTTCTTGACCACGGTGCTGCGACCAAGGCGGGCGACAGCCTTGACTGCCTCATCGTATCGACCGCGACGGGTGAGCCACCATGGGGATTCGGGGGCGAGGAAAATCAGGATAGCGAGGGGAGTTGGGAATATCCACTGCAGAGCGATGGGGACCCTGAAAGCCATACGTTGTCAGAATGAATCCTCGTTTGAAGCTCGGAAGGGATAGGAGTATTTTACGTACCTGTAAGCTGCCTTCTCCTCGAGTCCGTTGTAATGGTACGCCACACCGTTGACAATGATTGAGCCGATAGCCCAAAACATCTGCAGCATCTGGGTTGCAGGAGCACGCAGTCTCATGGGAACAATTTCACTGCAGTACGCAGGGGCATTGGCGATGAAGATACCCCAGGGAATACCCTCGAGGACCTGTGCCGCTACCATGACAGACAGTGAATTGGCAAAGAAGAAAACGAAGATGAAGGCGTTGAGAAGCATCAGACCTCCGATAGTGGCCCATCGGTAACCGATGCGGCTAGTAATCGGACCAGCAATAGTGACACCGATAAGAGCACCGACGGGACCGCAGCACTGGAGGGCAGACTGCCAAGGACCCGTGATGACATACTTGTTGACATTTGCGCTGTAGACACCGTAGTCCTGTGCGAACTTGGGCAGGGCGATGAAGTTTCCCATTAAGAAGACACAGTACGACTCCATGATCTGGTTTTGTAAGCTTGGGAGAGAAAGCCGCGTTTCATGGAAGAGAACTTACAATGGTGCATGACATGATGAAGGCCCAGAGGGTAGCCATGGGGTAGGCACGGACGGCCTCGAGGACTCCCATGTTGAACTCGGCATTTTCAGCCTCGATGGCATCGCCTTTGAACTGGGCGATTTCAGCCTTGTGATCGAGATCTGCGCGGTGGTCGATGTTGTGCTTCTGAGTCTCAATCTCAGCAGCGGAGACTGGCTCCTCTTTCTCAGAGACACCCATATTGGCTGTTTGATACAAAGATAAAAAAGTGAGAGAGAATGAGGGGAGGTCAGACAGCTGTATCTCAGAAAGCTGATGATGGCCAGAAACAGGTCGGCTGTGGACTCATTATATGCTGATCTCTCCAAGCACGAGCAAAAGGCAATCCGAGAAAGGATTGATCAAGTGTGACAAGGAGATAAACCGTCGTCTTAGACGCGCCTATGGGAGCTTGGCATGGCGGATAAAACGGGGGCATCTCGGCGGTACTATCTGTGCTTTCTCCAGACTCTCTCCTAGCGCCATGAGGGGGAACAGAGTTGATGGGGTCGGTAATGGGGTATTGGGGGTAACTCCACGGGGTTATGAGTCCATTTGCGGCTAAGAGCGTGAGGAACCGCGACTAGACTTGAGCCAGAGTTAGACGCACCTATCAGCGCGTAGCTTGTGCTTTTCCAGGCTGCATTCTAGCGCCGTTGGGGTATTTTCCACGGCATCGATAGCCGGAGACCCTGTCATCGCGTGTCTACTCCTGTGCGCTGCCGCATTCCGGGACTACAGACTTGGCAACACGTTTCCTGGAACCGTCTTTACTGTACATGGCTAAATAGCTCTGCTTTCTTTACTGTATTTTTTGGGCTAGTGTTCCGTAATGCCTCCTTGTTGGCATTACCCCGACACGACAGCGCGTGACATGGATTCCAGTGCGCTTTGGCCACTTGCAAAGAGAACAAAGCCTTGTCTGAATATCTGCATTAAAGGGCTGGTCTGCTCAACGGCTAATCTTCAAGACCGCATTCAGCAAACGAGGTAAGGCGCACCATACAAGCATCAGCTGCCAGGTCTATCAACTGAAAATGAGACTGCCTTCAGCAAACACCCAAAGACTAGCTCAATATCTCTCACATACATTAATTCTCTAGAAGCTACAAACTAATGACATCATTCCCCTCCCTTGCATCAGAGGTTGAATTCCTCAACCACCAATATTCGAAGACGAAAGCGCGCCAATTACTTGGTCTGCGCCTATATAAAGTTCAACCCAACTTTAAGGGGCCAATACCGGTAGTCTGGGAACCGCACTAATAGATCCCGAGTTCAAAACCTGCAGGGCGTCGGGCATCCATGTTTAGTTAGCCGCACATATCGGCTTCTCGACGTCACGAGGCCTGGGCGCAGATCATCACGGAATGGAACGTGTCTCTGTGACTCGTGATGCTTCCCCACGGGGGATCTTCAGACAAGGTTTTTAGCTATCCTGGTATAATGCATCAAGCTTGTCTGGGCATTCCATAAAAGAAATAAACCGGCCCGATTGCGGTACTGTTCTCCAGAACAATGCACGGAACTTACCGATATATCCTTCTGGTTGTATTATATTGAACTTCTGAAGCATAAATACCAGGCCATCACGGCCTTGAAATCTCATCAAATCAGCCTTTCAGCAAACCTCGTCAAGATATACTTCTCCTAACTCTTTGACAATCCAACCTGCTCATCATCTCAATGAAGTCCCTCCCTTCAATCCTGGCGGTCACCGCCCTATCCTCCCTGGCCTCTGGTCAGTCCTTCCAGTCCACTCCCGTCATGGGCTGGAACTCCTACAATCTGGTTTCATGCAGTCCCACCAACAAGACCATCACTGCAGCTATTGAAGCTCTCTCTAGCCGTGGTTTCGTTGATGCTGGCTACAAATTCTTTCAGATCGACTGTGGCTGGGCCTCCCGCGATACACAGCGTGACTCAAACACGGGACAGCTGAAAGTTGATCCCAATGCCTTCCCGAACGGGCTTAAGCCTCTGAGCGACTATGCTAGGTCCAAGGGCATGAAGTGGACTATGTATTCCGACGCTGGTGAGCGCATGTGTGATCCTCAGTACCCATCCCCTGTGCTGGGATCCGTGGGCCACGAAGCCGTCGACGCCGCGTTTTTCAAATCGCTGAATACGGAGTATTTGAAATGTCAGTATCTTATATGCGAAATCTATAGCAACTTACTAATCGAGGTATGATCCAGATGACAACTGTTACGCTGATAGCGCCACCAACAACGCCCCCAAGGATCCACGAACTGACTTTGTCTCTCGTTTTGGCACAATGTGGACCGAGTTGCAGAAGGTTGGAATTTATGGAATGCTCATTTGCCAATGGGGTGTTCCATACTCCTCAAACACTGGCCTCGAGGGTCCCGCAGAGTGGACTGGGAACGTATCTACTTCTTTCCGCCTCTCAGACGACATCGCCCAAGGCTGGAGCAATGTATACCGCATCTCCAACCAAGCCATCCACATCGCCCACAGGAACCTCTCAGGTCCTGGTCATATTGCCGATGGTGATCTTCTCGAGGTTGGTAACTCTGGTATGACATTTGACGAGCAGGCGACCCATTTCGCTCTCTGGGCCATGCTCAAGTCCGCTCTCATGATCTCCACAAACATCACGGCGCTGTCGACCCAGACTGTGGCTGTTCTTCAGAACAAGGACTTGATCTCAATCAACCAGGACTCAGCTGTCAAGCCTATCAGCCTGGTGCAGCGATGGACCGGTGATCGAGACTTGTGGGCGGGACCACTTGCCAACGGGGATCTTGCAGTTCTGTATGTCGACCAGAGCAACAGTGCTCGAACCCTCAGCCTCCAGCTTTCTGCTCTTGGGGTCCAGTCAGCCGACGTCAAAGATTTGTGGGCAGGCCAGACGACTACTGGAGCTACGTCATTCTCCAAGCAAGTCAACGCCCACGGCTCTGTCGCATTGCGTCTCACAAACATCAAGCAATCCAGTAGCTCAGCCACTTACAAGTACACGTCTGTCTCGACTGGGTCGCTGTCTTCCGGTGCACAGACTGCCTCTTGCTCTGGCTGCACTTCCTCAACCAAAGTCGGCAATCTCGGTGGCAGCTCCAACGGTCAGGTTGTGCTCTCGAATATCCGCACGTCCAAGGCCACCCAAAACGTTCTATTCGATTACATCAACGGCGATGTAGGCTACGGTGGTAGTACCAACGAGCGCCTAGCTTCCATCAAGGTCAATGGCGGTACTGCACTGACCGTAAGCTTTCCCCTGTCAGGTTACAACTGGGACAAGGATGTCTACAAGGGCTATGCCGTGGAGCTTTCTGGCTTCAACACCACGGGGCCAAACACCATTACCATTTCGGGCGTCAATGGTGGTTGGGCACCTGATTTTGACAGACTGGCTGTTATTGCCTAGTTTAAGTTGTGAGCCAGATGTGTTATTTGCAGTCGAGACTCGTGGCTGAGAGCTTATATCACGACAGAGAACTTAGCCTAGCCTCTTTGACTCAAAGTATTCATCAGGCTTAGTGGACCTTGGTAGGAGTTTGCTACCCTGATTACCTAGGTGGAATACGCAATGGAGCTGTTAACTGTATCTAAATATGCATTGCTTTAGTTCTTTTATAATCAGTAATAATGGGAACGTTTAATCCCGTTTTTGAGTTCCTTGACCACTCGGCCATCATCTCGTAGCGGTGCTTTCCCAACAAATCCTTTCCTGTCAGTGACTTGTGAATTGGTATTAGCTACCGGCGCTAACTAGGAGCCTATCACCCCTCCACTAATAGCCGTAACACATTTCCGTCTATTCACACATCAAATTCTGGGTGGTGATGGACTTCGAAGGGGTCGATGAAGTGCTTATGACACCATGTTTATGCGAGTCTTTCGGTGAGCCACTCAGTGACGCGGCCGAAATGGGGTTTCCAAACTGTCGAAGTGGTGATAAGTCCAGGCATTAGCCACAGTGGGTTAGTGTGTCGGGCGATAAACTGATAAGCTGATAAGCATGTTCCAACAGAGCTCAGGCAGGGATTAAGCATTAAAAATCACAATCCAGCCTTACCCTACACTTATCAACTGAAATATGAACAGCTTTTGGCATCATCTTGAGATGCAGTATATAGAGCCTGTTGGTGACACAGTATATAGGTAGGCTTTTTTTATCTTATCGGGCTTATATATACCTTGCGTTAGCAAAGTAAAGAGAACCCAAGGTAGACATGCAATCTAGTGATTTTCTGTGTCCCAGTGTGTCACGGCTTCTCTTGAATTGCTACTAACTCTCGACGCAATTGCCTTCACAACACCCCATAGCTCAAAGCGAAGAAAGTTATGTAAAAAGTGAATTATTTCTAGACTTCCCCTGCTTTCGTCCTTAATTACACATCTAATACAGCTGGCAATGCTAGGGAACCGGTCGCCGACGACACATGTGACAACGCTATGACAGTACATCAGTGATTGTTTCCGAGAAGCTAGATCCCGTGCCTTTGACGCTCGGGTGCATGCTTGCTGTACCTGAACTCTGTTGCACGGGCTCACAACAGCAAATCCTACCAGATATTCCTTTTACCTTCTCTTTCTGGACATTCGCTCCACTTTCATTGTCCTGAATTGTGTAATGGATATTTGTTTGAAACATACCAGTAGCTAAAGATGAGAGCTGAACCTAACTCGAGACGAGAGGCCTTCCTAATAGGGCATAGTCTCAGAAACATTGGGCCATAGCACATTGTTTCAGAACACGGTATCTCAGGGCATGCATCTATGTATAGCGCAATGCCAAAGATATCTCGAGATGGAATCTGGTAGCAAGCACGTGAATACTCGCAGTCTGTTAGACTGTTGGGATATATATCGGTGTTGTGTCGAACAATCAGTTACTCATATCCTCCCAATTATCTTATTTCTTCACCATTCATTCCTTCTTTCAAAATGTTGACCACTTTGTTTCTTTCTGCCCTGGCCTGGAGCCACCTGGCGCAAGCCCATGGAACCATCACCAGAGTGATTGGCGCCAATGGTGTTGTTATGCCAGGACTTACTAGTAAGAACACTCCTCGGAAACTTGAACGTCGAGCTAACAGGTAATAGTCCTTGATGGAACTCCTCGATCTTCTACGTCTGCGGCTTCTGGAGCCCAGGTAGATACCAGCGTGATTCGTGACCCCGAACTTGGCACCAGTAAAGCCTCTGCACTTGGCCGAACCAGCAAAGGTCCAGTCGACGGCACTCGCGTCATCAAGGCATTTATGCAGGGTATCAAGGGCCGGTCCCTTGCTGACACCATCCTAGGAGGTGGTGAAGAAGGTATAGTGCTATGGAAAGCAGCGGATGACTCTTGGAAACTGATGTTCTATAGCTACGAGAGAAGCCGTGTCTTTCGTGACCGGTAACGCTGGTGCAGTTGTGAACGGTATGTCTTGATTGAGACGTTTTGAATTAGGTTTCTGATCACTAACTTGTTACAGGCGTACAAGACGGGATTGAAAGCTCCCCGGTTGGTGGTTTAGCCCTGGGTAAGTCGCTACGAAGCAGCTGATATTGCGACTCATATGCTAATAGATAGTAGAAGCTGAGCACGGAGTCAATGGTCTTCTGGATGATTTCTTTCAGACCGCAAAGGGAGTCCCATCTCCTCGTGGATACATCGAAGACGGCATCCAGAATTCCACTGGAGTTGGTGCCAAATCCGGGCTACCAACCACTGCTTCCGACGGAACTCTTAAACTGATCTACCATCAGGTTCGTGACCACGACTTTCATTCATGATTCATAGTGATTGACTCTTCTACTTTCAGGTCAACGAGGACGGAGCTGGTCCCCTGTTGGTAGACATCGACTTCACTTCCGGAGGGACTGATCCAAAAGCCTTCGAGTCCGCTGAAGTGGTTCAGAACATCATTGGAGTGTTGGGCTTTTCAACCGTGAGCTCGACTGACTTCCCGGTCGTTGTCAAAGTACCCGCAGGCAAGGTCTGTTCTGGAAAGGTGGCTGGGGTTTCTGGTGTGTGCATTGCGAGGGTGCGAAACAGTGCTACTGCTGGTCCTTTTGGCGGCGCTGCTGCTTTCACTCACAATCCGGAGGCTGCGAAGGGGAAGAAGTCTAGCGCAAAGTTCCGTCGCCGCCATGTTTGAGTTTGCGCTGGGCATTGAGCGTCTTGACATATGCCAGGATGGCTCTGTGCGGTGTCCTCGGTGTCCTCGTAACCAGTTCCTTGGATGGGCTCAGCCCTTTTAAGAAACGCATCATTGTACCTTTCTACATGCTTTTTATGTCATAGCACATTCTTAATATATAACTATATATCCAAATTCTATGAAGCCAATACAAGTACCTCTTTCGCATGTTTAACAATAATTTCAGCACTAGATTTCTGCCATTCTGGCGTCCCAGAGGCAATACGAGTTCACAGACAATTACCCCTCCCTCGCCTCTAAAAGGTATATGCCAAGTGACGTGTCTGCAGGACGTAATTGTGGTGGCGGTCTAAGTACCTCTCTCCACCAGCACTTTATTTGGCCTAGCTCTCAGAAAATGCCATTTAATACAAGTGCAGTTTTTCTCTACCAGCAACATCATCAATATTATAACTCTTGATAGAAAACAGCATAAAAGAATATGATATGTTAGAGACAATATTATAAATGCTGTTAGATAGGCTTCCAAGAAGATTCTAATAAGTCCCTCGACAGGACTAAAAGTATGGATGATGGGACGTGGTGTTCTTCTCCATAGCCTCGAGACAATCCCAATGCTCGACAATGCACGACCCCTTGGTCCTGTAAACATCAAACACATTTGTCAAAGACCCGTTTGCGCCTCCAGCCTTGATGTGAATCGTTGTGTACTCCGGCCCAACCATAACGCGAGCAATCTGGATAATCATGTTAGTTACACCTTCATTTCACGCCGCCAAAGACAGAAGCGTACCTCAAATGTATTTTCTTTAGAACCAAACAATGGTGACAGGATCTTGACAGCTGTATCTCTCCCATCAGGGATGCTGGGGTTATGCTGCACGTAGTTGCTTGCCACATAGCGCTCAAATGCACGCTTGACATCTTTTTCTGTATAGAATGTATATGCGAAATCGTTCATGGCGGTTTGGATCATTGCTTGGCTGAGATCGGGACTGGTGGTTGAGGGACAGTCCCAGATTGTCACGTTGCTGGTGTTGATGCCGGCAATTTCCACGACACGCTGCGTGCTTGTTGCTGTTGCTTTGTTGACGAAGGTGAGCAGTGCGCTCAGCATTAGCGAGTTTACAATCATTTTTGAAGAGTTCCCACAGTATTGCTGGCTAGTGTTACGTCTGATGAAGTGATAGTAGGGCAAATGCTATATATTTATCAGGATGCATTGCTAATACGACTAAAGCGAAAATCCGGGGTAAAATCTGGGGGTGGAGGTCCCGATCCGGTCCGAGCAAATCCGAGCCGAACTATTTAAGGTTGGGTAGATCCAAAACTACTATCACAGACTTGAGCCAGAAGGCAGCTATTGGTTATCTTACGACGGCTTCATCCGACATTGGACTCGCCGTGGAGAATATCGGCAAGTAGTTGGGTTCGTCTTCCCCTTCGCAAGAACATATGCCATCCCGATTTTGATGGACGAGGTAACACTTTAGCTTCGTGGAGACGGTCGGGAATCCAGGCTCTGCCGTCAGTGGTAAGATAGAATGAAAGCTCTGATGGTGAGGTGAACAGCAAAATTAAACACGGCGCTAGAATATGATGTTGAAGCAACTGTGGATATAGTCGACTGGCCATGCACCTGAACTTGAATTAGTGTCGAAGATATGAAAGTATGTGATTGGTGCTACAGCATGTACCATGAACTACGAGATGAAAGATGATAATAATGGCCCTTTGAGCCCCAGCCAAGATCGAATCCAGACCCTCCATCTACAAACATTGCCATTCAGTGTACATATGTCAAAGGGAATGATCAGAAAGCAGCTGTCTCGTCGAAGCGTGGAAGATACAGTGACAGCTTATCAACGACATCGTTGAAAACGTCGAAGGGAGTGGCAACCCAGATATCGAGATGTAGGGTGCACGTGATGGTCAAAGACAAAAGACTAAGAGCGCCTGCTTTGGCTATCATAGTTAGTACTTCCTTCAAGAGCATTTCGGAAATTTGGCAACTTACCTCTGCTGCCATTCTTCAATCGCCTTGGGGCAGATCTTCTTCATCTTGGCCGCCGGCTCCCAGTTTGTTTCCTCACGAGAGTAGCCGACCCACTGGACCTCGTACTCGCGCTTCTTATTTCGGAATCGCTCAGCGACGATGTGGAAAACGTGGAAGCGTTGAAGACCGGTGACCTTTGTTCGACCACCACGACTCTTCCAGTAGTCGAGGACAAGCTGTTCGTCGGCGTCTTGAACCATGAACTCGTCGAAGGAAAAGCCTTCCCATGGTCCCTCGGGGTGGTCAGACCACTCGAGAAAGAGCTGGATGCGGTTGCTCACTCGACTTATTACATGGTTGGTAATGCGACGATGGGGAGCCTTGCTGAACTCTGGGATGGGTTAGTGGGAGTCGAGACTGGGGGATAGATAATATACCTTCAAAAGATGGCTTAAGCCAGGATGGCATCTTGTAGGATGGGGATAGAGATTATCACTAAATAGTAGTTACGGTAGCAAATCTGTAGAAAGACGTTAGGTGGTGAGAGATGTGAGCCTGAGTCTGGCCGGGAATTGGGTGTTATTTATCCCCATCAGCCAGATGGCCCGAGCTATCCTGAATGTTTGCAGCTGTTTGTCATGCTCCGTGATTATGATGTTGTTGTTTGAATAGATCGAATCTGAAGCAGCCACACGGGAACCAACCCCAAAGTGCTGTTTGATGTTTGGTCGCTGATGCACAGGATTGGCTTCCTTGGGTTCGCGCCCCGTCTCGTCGCCATATGTCTCAGCGCTCTTCGTGAATCGTTGCGCCATGTGCGTTTGGCACGTTGCACTCGCAAGGCACTGAATACCAAATAATCTTAATTGTACTTATCGCGTTTCGCAGGGATCAGGATTGGTGACCTTTCTAATAAGATCTTTATGGACGACTTGACATTTGTGATGATTCATTCCGTTATTTAATACTACTCGGGACTGTTCGGGTACCGTGAAAGCCAGCGGCCAGGAAGCGAAATAATATTGCTCTCTCGTTGAGATTTGACACGAAGATGATTCAAGACTACAGTTGTTACTAAGTTCTCAGTGGTGATATGAGCTCTCAGCCACAACTGCAATTGTTACCCAAGTCAGCGCAGCAACAACATCGATTGGAGATTCTCGCAAGCGGGACACTCGAATTTGACGCATTATCACATGACTTTGGATCAGTGACAGTCTTTTTGGTTCAATGTTATTCATTGTTGATGCATTGAACTTGAGTACCGGTCAGGTATCTGGAGCACCAACAACTTCAAACTTAGGCATACTCCCATCTGATATATGGATGGATAGCATGGTCGTTTTATCTCAATGAATCATGGTTTCTGGCTGGTCGTCCATGGCAGACTCTAGCTTCAAGCAAGTACTTTCGGGGATGAAGTTTGACGATTCCATCCCGAACGAAGGTTGGAGAGCGATTTTCCGTTGCATCCAATTGAGAAAGTATGCTGAAATTACAGAGGATACGATACGTTGGCGAATACTCCTACCAGCCTGCAGAGGGATGGGCTGGTTAAGATCAAGAAGTTGATGAAGCTTTCATATGGTGCTCGGGCCGAGAGTCGTGATAAAAGTGCTAAGTACGCCGCATCAGAAGAATAAGCATAAGTGGTTACATCGCGTCCATTCACCACGTCGGGCTCTAGTTACTCCGGGATGACATGGCACAGCAGCGTGTACACATCCATTGCAGAACACCTACTTACTTAGTTGTGTCACCCCGGCGATCGAGGTATTAAAAATACATTGGATGCTAATTTTGGATGGCGAATTCACCAGAAACTATTGATGACCACCTTAAAGAATGCGATGGTGGGTGGCCGTGTGTATCAGCAAGATGCAGAGAAGCATGACATGACCAGTAACACCAACCGAATCCCTGCAGCCCAACAACGATACCATTCAGAGATTATCAACAGATATTAAGATCCAGATGCCGATTTAATGTGCCCGAGCTCGTATCTATACATTCATGCTCCCGCCGAGGCCAACGGAGATAAGCTTACTTCCAGTCGAGGATTCAAATCCTGCCGCGCATTCGGTTGCTGATGACTGCATAAAACCCCGCTTTTACCTCAGTCATAACTTTCTTGTTTTCTGCCCTGGCACAAACAAACTCACGTTGGTATTCTACGCATCATGGCGACCATCAAACCCTATCAAATCAACATACCTAGCTCCAAGATTGAGCGCCTCAAGCAGAAGTTAGCATTAGCCGACTTCCCAACAGACGACGATAAATCTTGGGCGCGAGGTGCACAAGTCGAAAATGTCAAAAGAATAGCTAAAACATGGCAGACAACCTTTGACTGGCGGGCTGTTGAAGCCAGTCTGAATAAATTGCCCCATTTCATCGCCTCAATTGATAGCGAAGGCTTCGGGGCCCTTGACGTTCATTTTATCCACAAGAGGAGTACTCGCACAGATGCGATTCCGCTTCTGTTTCTTCACGGATGGCCCGGTAGTTTTATTGAAGTGACGAGGATCCTCGAGTCTCTGGTCCACGGCAATGGGGGCCCTGCCTTTCATGTTGTCGCACCAAGTCTTATCGACTTTGGATTCTCTTCGGCGAGTAAGGTATGCTCTAGACTATTCTCAGCAGTCAATATCGTATACTGATCTTTCGGCAGCCCGGTTTCAAAGTTGAAGATCATGCAAAGCTCTACGACAGACTTATGAATGAACTCGGATATGAGAAATACAGTATGAAATTTTCGCATGTGAACATAGACATCGCGTGACTAATGAGTCTCAGTAATCCAAGCCGGCGACGTTGGAAGCATTATTGCGCGTTACATGGCGACTTCATTCGGCAACTCAAGCTGCATGGCTCTTCACACCAACACGCCTCTACCCAGCGAGCCAAAGGAAGATACTCACCCGGATCTGTACAACCAGCTACAAGAGACACCCCTCACCGAAGCCGAGCTGCAAGCGCTTGGACGTGCGGGTGAGGTTTCGAAGACCGGCATGGGATACTACAGCATCCAGTCAACAAAGCCAACGACAATTGGTTTTTCTCTGCGTGATAGTCCAGTCGGGTTACTCGCATGGATCTACGAAAAGCTCGTTCAATGGAGCGATGCGTATGAGTGGACTGATGAGGAGATACTCACCTGGGTGAGTATCTATTGGTTCTCTACCGCGGGGCCTGATGCACCGAGTAACCTCTACTACGCATTTGAGCAATCCGACCCTGTCGCGTTTGCTGCTGCAGGGGCTTTTATCGATGTACCCCTAGGTATCTCTCGATTCACAAATGATCTTGTCTTGTTGCCAGAGCTATGGAATCAGACTCTTGGCCCGGTTGTATTCCAGGAGGAGCATGAGCACGGTGGTCACTTTGCGGCGTGGGAACAGCCGGACGCTATAGTCGCGGATCTGCGGTTGATGTTTGGGGATTCTGATATTGGTCGGAAGGTTAGGGACAAGCTTCAAGATAGGAGTTCTGTTTGATGTGATGTAATAGTGAATGCAGAAATTGGGTCTGTTGTAATTACTTACAGGTCAGACATTTTGGCTGCAGATAGCTCGATAATTACTTTACATTTGAGTGCCCTCGATAAACACTGATCTGGAAGACCTCAAATTCATAGCTTGGCCTGATTCCATAATCTGATCCAGAGAACTCACCAATTAGATTCACAAACAGGACACCAAATGAACTCTGAAAAGGCAAGGTGAGGTTCATTTACATTTTCGACCTTGCTTCTGCCTTTGTTCACCGTTCAAGAAGTCTGTTCTAATACTCGAAGATTTCCCAAAGCCAATTATTTGAGCACTCGAAACAAAGATGAAGAACGGGCATGGTGAGCACCATTGCGAATTGGACTGAACAGACGCTTTCTCCTTCTCAATCTGTCCAATGTTCTCAAAAAAACAAAAAAAAAACAGACAACCCCTTCATGTCTACAAGTTACTGAGTAGTTGAACTGAGATGGTAAAATCTTTGCATCTCATGGTCGTGAAAAACACTGAACAACACCAGCTGTTCAATATTTGCGCCAGGGCAGTGCAACCTCTATTTCTATAAGTACGCATTCCCTCCTCCCAGAGATGCATTTCATTCTTGATCAACTCGCCCCAGCGAAACAGCTATTACATTCATCATCACACTTGCTATACCTATCATACTCGTAACTAACCTTTATCAAACACAACAGATCTTTCGTCGCCATCAAAAATAACCTATTCTAGCCATAACAAGCCTCTTCTCAGATCACTTCACCCTGCCGAAACACTATCAACACTATGGATTCTGCCCAGGCTGCCCGCGCCATTGCCAACCTTGAGCGCCGTGTCGATCGTAACGAGGCACTTGTTCATGACTGGGATGTGACTAGAGCACCCCGTCGCATTCTTCCCGATGGAACGTATGACGAGACACCTCGCCTCAGCAAGGCATATCTCAAAGCCGACCCAAGATATGCTGCAGTCAGGGAGCAGCCCGCAATTGGACGAGCCTTTTCTCGTGCTTTCATCGGTAGAGTTCAACAGACTGCTGAGTTCCCGGCCAGAAAAGACTTCATGATCTTCCATCCAATTCCACAGGACTGTGAGCTTGGGCAACCCTGTAGCCACTGGAGCATCTTGGATGAGCAGGATTGGTACAACCACCCTGAATCTCTCTGTCTTCAAGTCGTTGCGGTACGAAGTGACTTCGTTGCTCGGGGTCAGAGCGGATTTGGCCCGGTTCACATGTTTGATGATCAGGAGCCTCGGCATCTGAAGATTGCTACTACGCCTTCGTACATCTCCCAAAGTATGAAGCCGGACTTTGGCGTCCTTGAGCGATTTGGGTACACAGTTGTTTGCTGGAAACTGGTTGATGCTTCTCCTCGTGCGGAGGTCAAGTGGATGGATCGGCATGGACGATGTATCTAAGGGCACAGCGGGTAAGCTGGTAGTGACGAAGTGTTTGTAAGAGTGGAAGGGGAGGAATACACAAATAGATTCGGAGTTACCTATAGTTAGGTTGGCTTGAGATAGCAATATGCAGTACCCTGAGTAAATCGTCTAAGGTTCATGTGCGCGTGAAACGGTGAGAAACCTCAAAGATAATTCTTGGGCATGAAGAGGATTTCAATGTTCCGAGTGTAAATAGACTAAGATGACGCTGTCTTGCTTCGCAGTACAGACACTCAAATATCGAACAGATAAGATGATAGACGGTATATATCTACTGATGGTATAAAATTGACCGACGAAGATGTTGATGACATGAGGAGAAACACTCTCGAATACACTCACGATGGCCTTAGTGTACATTCTCAGAAGTTAAGACAAGAAGCCCTATCTATGTTGCATGCTAGCATGGGTTCTCCACTAAAGTCGAGGCAACTTGGTGAAATTGCTGACGCTTCCGAAGACGTCCCAATTCCATCGAGATCATGAAGTTACGGTCAAGTTACATCTAAATCTTTCCCATAATCGGCCAACTTCTGGGCGTCTATATTCTTATGAACCCTCTGAAAAAGCTTATAATACTTAAAACACCTTCAGATAGAAAATTCGTTGATGCTGTTACGAATCTCAAGCTCCTGAAGGGAAGAGGGCTATTACTGCTTGTCCGGGGCCAAGGAGACATCCCGCGGATTACGAGATGTGTCAAAGTTTTTTTAACTGCATGATTTGGTTGCTCGTTGCAACTTTGATGACATGCACGGCAGGCAGAGCAAAAAAAACACCGAATCGTCCAATGCCAAAGAGTGGAAACATTTCTATGGGTACCGTCTGCATACATGTTGAATGAATCCATCTCGGCCAACAGATCTCGTCAACAATTTCTACATTCAGAGACGTGACTTTGTTTCACGAGTTCTTGCTCGGCCCTATTCCCATGACGAAAATAGCCATTGAACAACATTCCTCTCTGTTCTCCGATGCTCTCTCTCCTCTCCATTCTCATCCCTTCGCACCCCAATCATATTCACACATGAGACCTGAGCCATAAAGGCCCGTCGGTTTCTGCTGGAGAAAGGCCTATAGTGAGATTCATTCTGGCTGGGCCTTGGCGAAGTCGAGAATTCGGCTGAGCTGGCTGAAAGGAATGTAGATCGGCGCGAGCGGGTAACAGACCGAATACTTCTCTTCAGCCATGTCCGTGAGTCGGAGTGTGAGAACTTTGTCACCGTTGACCATTCGACCGCTGGAGTCTTGAAACATCTGTCCAAACTTAGTTATCTCCTGACCTGCAACGTGGGGGTAGACCTACCGTGGGTTCCAGTTCACAGACTGCTTCAGCTGCGTCAGATGCGGGATCCTATCTCGCGCGCCAGATAGACATAAATGAATGACGCTGGTTGTAGTCCAGGTTGAAGCAGACTACTGCAGTGACGGCACCCTTCGTCCCGACGACGTAATCTTTCGCGATCTTCTCAAGGCAATCTCCGGTTTGAGAATAGCCGACTTCGAAGACGAGACCCGGCTTGCTGGCACGATCGTCTTGAAACTGTCCGTCCGGGTAGCACATACGAACTTTCTTGCCATTGTCGTGCTCCCAAAGCTTCACCAGTCGGCTCGGACGGTTCGCGATTCTGGGCGCGTTGGGTGCCGTGCGCAGGATACCATTGACCAGCTGCTGAAGCAAGATTCCAAACTCGGTAGCAAAGACATCGTGAACCTTGGATACCATTCTGACGGTTATGATGGAGGCATCAGCGTCGTAGTCGTACCGACTGAATAGCACATTGAGCTGCGGGCGCATACTCTCGAAGAGATGCAGTTCCAGTGGAAGCGACACGAAATAGGGCCCAATAATGCCGAGCGTAAATCGCCCATAGCACTCGAAAATGTTATCGAGCATGGAAGAGACTGAAGCGTATGAAAGGGCGCTGCCGTTCATCTCCAGCACAGCAGAGCTGCCACGTTCATCGGCCATTGCTACGGCGTTGGCTCTGGTGGTGATGGTGTCTGGTTGGTAGCGTTGGTAAACAAAGTCGTTTGCCTTGGTACCTTGATATTGTCTTTAGTACACATTTCTTGATACCGTAGAGGAAAAAAAGGCAGCAGTATTGGTGCCGTACTTAACAACTCACTTTGCTTCGAGATAACTGTGCAGGTGAGCGCCCGGGAATGTCTTGTCCGCGGCGAGGTAGAGAACGCAGTGTAGCTTGCGTTTCAATCTGGGGATGAAGGCGCCTTGGTTTACCAGAAGGACATGAACCAGCAGTAGGTGGAAATGAAAAAGGAAATCTCCTCTGATTTCTTTCTGCCTTGGTGCAGAAGGGAGAAGGGAGCAAGGAGAAGGGAGGAGAGTGGTGAGAGAGCTTCTGTGATGGAAGAAGTTCGAAGTGGGGGGAAACAGGCTCTCAAATCTCTCCGCATGCCCAGCGCTGCTCACGCTAAATAATGAGACGGTCACTCAGCATTACCAGTGGCCACTGGCTTGTCACTGGTTCTATGAGTACCACAGAACTGGGGCATATGAATAGAATGCCAAAGTCTTCAACGGAACTAACACACTGGAGGTCCTTGGTTGAGCTCCTATGATAACAGTTCCCTAAGCCTAAGTCCAGCCATCTATGACTGTGTTGATGAGTTTCAGCGCTGAGCTATTTGTGTTGACTCGCTATGGTCACGTGTCTGGTCAACGAACAAAGAAACCAACATAAGTCTTTTCCTCCCGTCCCCAACAATTGCCTCTCTTTCATTGACATTTGAACAGTCAGTAAACTCTTCTCTACCGTTATACTACCGCATCATCTCATTCGATTTGTTGGTTGGGACAAGATGGCTCCCTCAAAGCCTCCCCCAAGAGTCACGCGCTCACGCTCACGCGCTCAATCACGACGCCACCAATCCACCCTTCAACACTCCAAACCCCGAGTTTTGACTGATCCTCCTGAGATCCCTATTCCGGTAAACTTGAAGAATACTGAAGGAGGCCCTGGAGACGAGATTGTTGAGATTGCTGCCATGGCTGGGAAACGAAAGCATGACGATGATGGAGCCAAGTCTGTGAAGCGCAGACGGAAAGGATCTCGGCTTAGAGGACTGGCAGGTGAAAAGAGAGATCGTATCAGTGATGGAAAAGAAGAGTCTGTTAAGCGCAGGCGTATCGGATCACCGCTCCATCAACCATTGACTCCCATCGAGACTGAACGTAGACGGCTTCCTTCACAGAGAGCAGTTGCAAAACCGCCATCCCCGTCATGTACCCCAACCCGTTACCGCAGTCGACAGCTTGACAGCCAAAGAGGAGACCCAGGTCATGATGCAGAAAATGGACTGCCTTCAAAGCAGTACTAAGCTAGATATGATATGAGGCAGAGGTCTCCATCACGCCGTAACGGCGCTGAAAGAACCCTCTCGAGCCCAACCCTTTCACTCCATGATATTGTGGAAGAGGTGCTCGCGACAGAACTCATGATTGCTCCTCGTCACTATTCCAGACGCGATGTCCTGGCACTCTGGTCCCATATCAACTACCGAGCATTAGCAATCGTATCCTTTGTCTTGGCCAGCCTGCTTCTCCTTATTCGCCAACCACCAATCATCCATGAAGGTCAGACTCTGTAAAATGTTACTCTGCCCTCTCCTACAGACCCTCGACAAGTTGACTGGTTTCAACGTGTCGCGATACTCGAGGTCGGTCTTGCCGGTGTTTCACGAATGCGACTCTTTGGAGGCATTGAAGACCCCATCTGGCAATGCCGACCTGGCATTGATCCGCCCAAGCATCTCGTCGCCGCTGCCAAAGAGTCTGAGCCATGGTGCGCTTATAAGCCATGGCTTACAACATCGAACGGCTCGTATGTAAGCGAAAGTCTATTTTTACACGATATCGACCAAGTTTTAGCTCCAAGTCTGTTCGATCTTCAAGCAATAGCCAACTTCGGGCCTTCATCATTTCTCTTCTCACAGGGAACAAGTACACGATTTCGATGGTCTACATCAGCTGGGGAGTTCATATCACCTCATGCTATTCTTCATACTTTCAAGATCGATATCGAGGACACAGGCAGACCGGGATCAACAATCCCAGGTGTCCCGCCAGCGAATTCAGGGGTGTATCCAATGCCTACAGCAAGACCAGAATATACATTCTCGATTTCCAACTGTGATCCTGGACTTACCGAGTTGGAAAAGGATCTCAGAAAGGCATTTAAAGCCTTCCATGTTAAGCATAAAATGACTTATTCTGATCATTATGAGGCATTGCCCCAAAGGAGCTTTTGGAGAAATTCTGCTATTGGAGGTCAATTGTGGCATCTGCGAGAAAATATCACGATGGGAAAGGAGCGGCAGTACAGAGAATCGGCTCAGTCAGCAAGACTACTGATAGATAAGGGCACGCGCTCCGGTGTTGAGTCCAGTAACATCTTGCAAGCTTTTGTGCACTACTGGAGGAAATTCAAACGACAGGTAAAAACAAAAGGAAGCCGTGAGATCCCCCAGAATCTTTCACACTTTGCCGAGCTAATATCACTTAGTATTATTGAAAGAGGAATCTCCAGCTCTCAACGACACATTAACCAAGGCAACTCTCGTCAAAATCCTCAGCACTAGTGTTGAACATGTCCACCGCCAAAATGCAGACGATTATATCGCCGAGGTAGGCGACGTTATCCGCTACAGAGATTTAATCGTCAAAGTTTACGATTACGTGGAACTCTTGATTAATCGCCTCGAACAGGTCGTTGCCAGTATTGATGTTCAACCCAACAGACCAAAGACAGTTACAGTTAGTACACTTTGGTGGGCTAAGGAGACTGTTGTGCGAGATGACAGGGTCACTTCAAAGTCTAAGACTGCGGTCAGGGATATACATGATGCTCTACCTTTTTGAAAAGATGTGATTATTGTTCGTTTGCGAGAAATGCGTGATAATGCAATCCGCGCCGCTGAATTCCTCGAATGTCTCGAAGAACAACAAAAGTCTCTTCAGTACGAAATTGCGCAGGCTATCTGACATGACTGGGTAGACCCCGATACCCAACGCCCTCTAATATTCCCACCTATAGATGAACTCATAGATCTCTGGGAAAGAGTCCATGGATGGCTTCGAAACGAACGAGCATTCGTTACAAAGACTATAAATAAGATGGAATCAATCTCAGCTGTTCGTCGGGATAGGTGGAGAGCGGCGAATTATGAGGAACGGGAGATTGTCTGGTCTAGATCCATTGTGTTAAAAGAGAAGTGTATTTGCTAGCCTTCCTGATAACTCATAAACCTAACAACGCCACGACCTCCTCACAGCCCCGAACCTTCTTCTCAGCCTCCATGACACCGACATACATATCATCATAAAACCTTATCCAAGTTAACCTTTTCTCATGCATCAGCATTTCTCAACGAATCTCAGGGCTATACGCGCCTTACCTAAGTTTTCTC